>ML379166.1:167706-270664 GCA_005239525.1 Nicotiana knightiana | reverse complement strand
TCAGGGCCATCCCAGTCTTATGCTCAGTCCTCATCCAGTGCACCGCCATTAGTGCACCATTATCAGCAGAGCAGTCGCTGTGGACCAGGATCAGAAAGTAGGAGACCCCATTAGTCCGGTCGTTCAGGAGGGAGTTATTGAGTGGAAAGGGAATGGTGTGGTGACAAAGGGTAGGTTCATTTCCTACCTTAAGGCCTTGAAGATGATTAAAAAAGGGCGTGTTTATCATTTGGTCCGGGTTTCGGACACCACTTCAGAAGTGTCTGCCCCCGAGTCCGTCCCATCCGTGAATGAGTTTCTTGAAGTATTTTCGGATGAGCTTCCAGGGATTCCGCCAGATAGAGAGATCGATTTTGGGATTGATGTATTGCCATATACATAGCCAATATCTATTGCACCATACAGAATGGCGCCAACAGAGTTGAGGGAGTTAAAGGAGCAGTTGAAAGACTTATTAGAGAAGGGGTTTATTCGGCCGAGTGTGTCGCCGTGGGGCGCTCTGATACTTTTTGTCAGGAATAAGGATGGTTGCTTCAGATGTGTATTGATTATCGGCAACTCAACAAAGTCACTATCAAAAACAAGTATCCATTGCCTCGGATAGATGATTTGTTCGACCAATTGCAGGGTGCAAGGTTTTTCTCCAAAATTGATTTACGGTCAGGGTATCACCAGTTGAAGATCAGAGAGCAGGATATTCCTAAGACCGCCTTCAGAACTCGTTATCGCCATTTTGAATTTTTGGTAATGTCCTTTGGACTGACCAATGCTCCAACGGCTTTCATGGATCTTATGAATCGGGTTTTCAAACCGTTTCTTGACTCCTTCGTGATTGTTTTTATTGATGACATCCTTGTCTACTCGCGGAGTCGGGAGGACCATGATAATAACCTCAAGGCAGCTCTACAGACTCTTCATCAGCACCAATTGTATGCCAAGTTTTCAAAATGTGAATTTTGGCTGGAGTCAGTCGCGTTTTTGGGTCATGTTGTTTCCAGAGAAGGGATTAAGGTTGATCCCCAGAAGATCGCAACTGTTACAAACCATATTCACGTACGTTGGCTCATGCCATAAGTTAATCGACGTAAACATGAGAAGAGATTATCTTTGAGATGATAATAAGTTAATCCTATTGATCTTAAATGATACAAGAGTGTATAAGAGTGATTAACACGTATTAGAAGTTAAACGAATCAAGGATGTTGTAACTCGTATTTTTGGGTAAACCTAGGAGTGCTTGATATTCTCAAGAAGTCGTGTTTTAAGGTATTTGAATCATATAATATCCGTATCACAGTCTTGAAGTCAAAGAAGTTATGAAACAAAAGTCGACAAGAGTTGTCGCAACTTAGGTTCATAGTTTTACTTAAACTTTAGGTCAAATGTTATTAAGCTTTTATCCCAATATACTTGGAATTACAGGATGATCTACCCACCAAATTGAATATCTATGAGTTTAGTTTCCAACGCATTAAACCTTTTATCAATACGACATTGGAGTAGAGAGATATAGATATTTTCGTGAGACTGCACAAGCTGCTAGGTGACAAGTAGGTGGGTCACCTACTTGGTTAAATGATAGCCCAAAAAGAGGAAATTTCGGGTCATTAAAAGATCAAATTAAAAGTATTATCTCCTGAAATATATCCCTCATTATATTTCACAAATAACCAGACCTAAACCCCTGCAAACTTCCTCTCAAAAGTTATCCACAAACCCTAATTGATTTTCACTCTCTTTCAAGTTCAAATTGGGGGTAAACCCTAGAGTTTGAAGAACCAAGATAAGGGATGAGTTATCCAGCAAGTAAGGTGAGTTTATGGATCTCTTTCATCCATTTTATTGTGCTGTAAATTAATGGTAATTCGTTTTATACTTGTAAGAACTCACGGGACGGTGATCGGAAGCAGTGAGTTCGAGTTATTCACTTGTAGCAGACTGTTTTGCAGACTGTTTTGTGTTGCTGTTGGGCTGCGTGTTTTAATACTGTATTGTGGAGTTTTGGAGGAGTAAGGGTGTGGAGAAACACCATATAGATGTAGGGTTTTGGGATGGTCTTTCGTCGTAACATTTCCGGGTCGTTTGACACTACTACGGTGGTCGTCTTATGTATGAAGTTATTAGGTTGTGTGTGGACTGCTTTGGGAGGCTCAATTTGATTATTATTGATGTTATTTGGGCTGTTTGGTGATTTTTTTGACTTGTGTGAAGTAATAAGGGAGGTGCTTTCCGTTTCATCGTAAAATAGGTTATGGTTGATACACAATAGTTATGACGCTTAAATGATAACCATAGTGTCATTTCTCTTATTGTAGACTAAGGAGTCGTGACAATTGCATAACTTGAGATTGGGTATATACAAGGTATGTGAGGATATCCCTTTCCTTATTTTGCACGACTCCGGTTGTACATAATGCAATGAACGAGCTTCCAAAGATACTCTACTCTTAGAAGCTAGCAGTACTTGCATTGTTTCCCTTCTTATGGAATAATTGATGTTGAGGTTGCTCCTCTTATTTTTATGTTATCAATGTTGTTGGTACTTCCCGATTCTTATAATATTCTTGATGAAGAGTTAATCCTAATAATTTGTACGGAGAATAGCGACCTTACGTCACTCCGAAATGTTCAGAACATGATTCCAATGAGTCCTACATGCATTATATATATGTATCTATTTTACTCTACCGAGCTGCACTATAGTCGGATGGGTATGGCACCTATTGTGCAACAACAGATCAGTTGGGTTTATCGAGTTCTCTTTGAGGCCGGGTATGATATGATAATGATGATGATGCCCACAGAGGCGGATGTTGATACGATAATGATGATGCCCACAGAGGCGGATGTTTTTAAAAGATTATGTGTATATATGTATCATGCATTTCATGTTACTGTCTCTTAGAAGCACTCAGATGTTAACGGTTGTATCTTCTCTACCTCTCTTTACATTATTGTTCATATTTATATTGACCTGCCTTACATACTCAGTACATTATTCGTACTGACGTCCTTTTTATTTGTGGATGCTGCATGTCGTGCTGCAGGTCCTGATAGACAGGTAGACGCAGTTCCCCCACCACAGTAGGCTTTCCAGTTCAACGTTATAGGCGAGATCCCTTCTCCGGACTTGCCGTGGTCTTGGTATGCATTTTTGGTTATAGATATTATGGGTATTTCGGGGCCCTGTTCCGACTATGTTCCATTACTTATGATCCTTTAGAGGCTCATAGACAGGTGTTGGCTTATGTATAGTTTGGTATGCCTTGTCGGATGATTTTTGTTGTATAGTATTTCATGGAAGCGTGGTAGCTCCTATCTTATATGTAGTTTCTTGGCAGTCTTGTTATCCCATGTTATCCATGTTCATTCCATTATCTATCATTGTTTGGTGTTCATAATCCATATCTACCATTTATATTGATCTCGTAGGCCCTTAAAGATAATAAAAAGATTAGATAAAATGTACGTTGGTACTCGGCATGTATGGCCCGGGTACTAGTCATGATCCTCCAGTTTGGGTCGTGACAACAACGGTGAAGGATTGGCCTAGACCAACGACCCCGACAGAGATTCGCACTTTCTTGGGGCTAGCTGGGTATTATCGGAGGTTTGTGGAGAGATTCTCTACCCTCGCCTCCCCATTGACTAAATTGACATAGAAAGAAACTAAGTTCCAATGGTCCGACGCTTGTGAGAGGAGCTTTCAGGAATTGAAATCAAGATTGACTTCGGCACCAGTGTTAACCTTGCCAGAGGGCACGGAGGGATTTGTTGTTTATTGGGATGATTCAAGGGTTGGTTTGGGATGTGTGTTGATGCAACACGTGAAGGTTATAACCTATGCATCCAGGAAACTCAAGAATCACGAGAAGAATTATCCGACGCATTATTTAGAACTCGCGGCAGTGGTGTTTGCATTAAAAATCTGGCGGCATTATTTGTATGGGGTCCATGTGGACGTGTTCTCAGACCACAAGAGTCTTCGATATGTGTTCAACTAGAAGGAGTTAAATTTAAGTCAACAACGATGGTTAGAATTTCTTAAGGATTATGATATGAACATTTTGTACCATCCAGGGAAGGCGAATGTGGTGGACGACACTCTTAGCCGGAAGTCCATGGGTAGTTTGGCTCATTTGAAAGTGGATCAGAGGCCTATAGCCCCGGAGATTTATCAATTGGACAGTCTGGGGGTCTGTCTCTCGACCTCAGACAAGGTAAATATTATGGTGCATAATGGGGCAGAATCATCACTTGTAGCGGAAGTAAAGGAAAAGCAGTATATGGATCCAGCATTGGCGCAGTTGAAGGAGGCAGTTTTGAATAACAAGATTTTGACATTTTCACTCGGTAGCGATAATGATGTTTTATGGTGCCAGGGAAGGATATGTGTTCCTGATGTGGATAATCTTTGGGAGAGGGTGATGGCGGAAGCTCACAATTCCAAGTATTTCGTGCACCCAGGTTCTACGAAAATGTATCAAGATCTCCGGGAAGTTTATTGGTGGAGCGGTATGAAGAGAGGTGTGGAAGACTTTGTATCTAATTGTCCGAATTGTCAGCAGGTGAAGGCCGAGCATCAAAGGACCGGTGCGTTAACTCAGCTTATGGAAATTCCAATGTGGAAATGGGAAATGATCAACATGGATTTAGTGGTAGGGTTACCTTGCACTCAGCGTAAGTTCTACTCGATTTGGGTGATAGTGGATTGGCTCATGAAATCAGCTCACTTCTTGCCAGTCAAGTCCACCGATACTGCAGAACAGTACGCTCAGTTGTATATCAAGGAATAGTCAGGCTTCATGGTACTCTAGTTTCTATTATCTCAGATCGAGGAGCCTAGTTCACGGCTAATTTTTGGAGGAAATTTCAGCAAGGTTTGGGTACTCAGGTAAATCTCAGCACGGCTTTCCATCCGCAGACTGATGGTCAGGCAGAGCGGACTATTCAAACGCTTGAAGATATGTTACAGGATTGTATGTTGGACTTCAAGGGTAGTTGGGATGATCATTTACCGCTTATCGAATTTGCTTACAATAACAGCTTTCACGCTAGTATTCAGATGGCCCCATTTGAGTCATTGTACGAAAGAAGTTGTAGATCTACGATTGGGTGGTTTGAGGTTGGTGAAGCAGAATTGTTAGGGCCAGATCTTGTGCACTAGGCATTGGAAAAAGTCAAAGTCATTCAAGAGAGGATGAAAACCGCTCAGAGCGGTCAAAAATCCTATGCGGACGTTCGTCGAAGGAAATTGGAATTCCAAGTAGATGATTGGGTATTCTTGAAGGTATCTCCCATGAAGGGAGTGATGCGGTTTGTGAAGAAAGGGAAATTGAGCCCAAGGTATGTCGGACCATATCGGATTGCTCAAAGGATAAGACAAGTGGCTTATAGGTTGGAATTACCCCCTGAATTGTCATTAGTGCACCCTGTGTTCCACGTGTCTATGTTGAAGAAAGTGGTTGGAGATCCATCAGCTATCGTGCCAGTTGAGATTATTGAGATTAATGAAGAACTATCATATGATGAGGTTCCGGTTGCTATTCTTGATAAACAAGTCCGTAGATTGAGGAACAAAGAAATTGCTTCATGTAAAGTACTGTGGCGAAGTCAACACGTTGAGGAAGCCACGTGGGAAGCGGAAAATGAGATGAAAAGAGAAATATCCCCATTTGTTTGAATAAGTCTAGTAGTGTTCATCCAAACTGTCATCTCTAAGCAAGTTATATTTTATGTTCAGTTTTGTGCAAAAGCACCCCATCTTCCCCTAATTGCCTTATTGTTGTAATTTCCCAATGTGTGCTGAAACTGAACCCACTGTTACTATTTGGGTAGTGTGCAACCCTTGAAGTAAAGGAAAGTTTTGTGAAATGTATGTGTTAGGTAAGTGATTAATAGAAGTGTAGGTTGGTAATGATTAATTGAAATGAATATGGTATATTGAGGTGCTTGGGTTGTATGGGACTCATTAAAATGACCAAGTTATGTGCAAGAATGTGAATCATATGCAAATTTGTGGTATAAGAAGAAAGAGCTATGTGTAGTTGACAAAATGATTGAATATTTGCAAATTGTTGAGGTAACAACATTGTGTCTGAGTTATTGGGTGATTAAAACTGTGTAACGGTGCTTGGAAATGTGTTTCGAGGGCTCTCTGACAGGTAGGTAGGTCTAATTACAAAGGGAGCTCTGGCAAAATTTTTCTGAAATATTGGAGTTAGTGAAAATCTGGAAGTTTGCATATCATGCTTTCAAAACTAATTGATTTCCAAAATCCTCATTCGAGGACAAATGATTTTTAAGGGGGAGGGGGAGGATGTAAAGACCCGTAAAATTTTCTTGTTTAAAATAATGCCCGAATGAGTCCCCGAGTTGTTTTTATTGTGAAAATTTTTAAAACGAACCTAAATTGAGTAAAAAGTACCCCGACACTTAGAGAATAAAAATTTCCAGAAAGTAGGAGTTATGCGACGCACTATGCGATCTCATAACGTGTATGAGAACCGCATAATGATCGCATACACGGGCAGATCACTGCCCTATTTGAGGACAACTATGCGGTCCAATATGCGATCGCATTTCGGTTATGCGGACCGCATAGCTGTCGCATTGTTGCCCTTTGATTTTTGGGAGGGAGGTTATGCGACGCACTATGCGATCGCATAACGTGTATGCGGACCGCATAATGGTCGCATACCTGGGCAGATTGTTTTCGATTTTGGCCTATCTTGAGGGCCATTCTGCGGTCGACTCTGCGGACCACATGTCAGGAATGCGGTCGACCGCATTCTTGTGTCAGACTCCAATTTTTCTAATTTTAAAACCCGACCCCAGTTCATTAAAACACCCCTCCCCTTCATTTTTAACCATTTTCTGAACAAAATTAGAGAGAGGGGAGAGAGGGTTCTTGAGAGAGAAAGCTTCATCTTTATCAATTGGATTTTCAAAGTCACTCAGGCCTGGAAATTTTGAGTAATCATCTTCTTCTTCATTCTAACAGGTAAGAATCCCCAACCCTTTTTCCATTGATTTTCAGGTTTTAAACAAAAAGGGGACTCTCACGAATTGATTCTTGAAAATATAAGTTGATACCTTGCATGCATGCTCATTAATGTCCATAATATAGAAAGGGGAGAGGGTTGGGGTAAAGTTCACAAAGTAGGGGTGGTGATCTAACGGGGTCACATAGCATTCGATAAAATGTTTAAAAGAGTTCAAATTGTATGCATGGTTTTCAATTCTGAGTTGAATATGTTTAGTTATGAACTAGATTGACGGTACTAGTCAGTTCAGTGATTTGTGAGTAAAAGTTAAAAAGGGATTTCGACCCCAGGTATGTATGGCTAGCTTTAACCTTTGTAGAATCCTCTTGTTGCGTCCGAGTATACGGTATGAGTACCTTGTTTGAAAATATGTGAATTGATTGTTCAAATGTGTTGAGACGTAAGATTCTATTCTCTGACCGTCCTAGTCGATTGCTATACTACCGTGCTATATGAGATTGTGAAAGGTGTTTTGATGTGCCTATCCTATTATGTGAAAAGCTCGTAAAAGCTCGAGGGTATCGATATGAAAGTATGTGTTAATGAATGAAAGAATGTTAATGTGACCAAGTATGGGAATGTATATGATGGATAAAAATCGTGCGTGGTAAGTAATGAAAAAGGGTATTGTGAAATGATGTAAATGGGTTAAACGATTATGGTAACACCGTGTACATGAATTACTTCTTGGTGAGAGTCATTGTGCCTTGAGCTCAAATAGCGAATTGTTGATATGAACTTGTGTTCCTTGAAAGGAAGAATTATTGTGATTTGATTGTTTGTGGTTGTTGTTACGAAATACGATTGTCGGGTGGGATCGGGTTGCGCGCTGCAACACGAACTAATAAGGATAATGAGATGTGAGGTAATAAGGGTGGCCGAGGTAATAAGGGATGCCGAGGTAATAAAGATGAATGTGATCATTATCACTGTTGAAATGAATAGGTAATAAGGATGGAATGTGATCATTATCACTATTGAAATGAAAATTTGGGAAACTCTTGAATATGGTGATGTTGAAAGGGAAAAAGGAGAGTTTGTGAAACTTGTTGATTTTGGTTGCTTCTTTCCACGTGCATTGATTGATTGGTTCTATTACTGTCTCTTATCTGTGTATTGTTTGATTGTACCTGGGATAAAGTCTGTTCATACATACTAGTACTATTCCACAGTACTAACGTCCCTTTTGTCAGGGGCGCTACATTTTCTTATATGAATTTAGGTGGTTCTACAACAGGTAATTCAGCCAACCATCAGTAGTGCCTCCTCTCCTTTCCGTCAACTGTTCTGGTGAGCCCCACTTCCTCCCGGGGCCATGGCTCATGTCGCCTTATTTTGAGTTTATGGTGTAGTGTAAGGTATAGCCGGGACCTTATTGCCGGAAAGTATTATATAAATATTTTGTAATCATAGAGGCTCCGTAGACACAATGTGGGTAGTGTACATATGTATTTTGGGTAAGTAATGGTACGGTTCGGAATCGTGATCCACGTTGGTAAATACTGTGTGTATTTTGTAGGTGTTTGGTATCATATGTTGGTAATGGTAATAAAGGTAGAAATGAATTCAAGTTGTAAGCTTATGCTAAGTTATAAATGGCCATTTCACATGAATAATGTCTATTGAAATCACGAGGTAACACGTGGGATAGGAAAGGCAAATCAGGTTCGCTTGACCGGGTTCATTCGGTTAAGCGCTGGTCTCGTCCCTCGATTTTGGGATGTGACGAACTTGGTATCAGAGCCTCAGGTTTAAAAAGTGTCCTAGGATGTCTCGGAGCCGTGTCTAGTAGAGCCCTTCTTATCGGTGTGTTGTCGACCACATCTATAATTAGGGGGATGCATGGACATTTATGTAAAATACCCTTTATTATTATTCTGTATCGTGCGATGTGGTTGAAGGTGAGGTTGTCTATCTCTAACTCGTGTATCGTTCCAATTTTCAGTAAATGGCACCCAAGAAGAGAGCTCGACTCGGCCTAGAGGCCAAATCCACCCCAGGAGTGGTCGTGAATTCCTTATCTCATGGTGTGGGTGAGAATGATTCCCCGACCCTGAATCTGCCTGACTCTTCCATCCCAGGCCAGGCTATTCCTATTCCTGCTCCAGCGGAGGGTGCTACAGTCCCTCCCGCTGATGTTCCTGATCCTTCCTCATTCCCAGCTTCTGGTCCCGGTATTTCTGATGGGGACCTCAGGGGAGCTATACAGATATTGACTAAGCTAGTGGCCTCCTAGGCCCAAAGATCACATGATGCCCCTGCATCCTCTAGCGAGCAAGGGGATCTGCGGTTAGCCCCTCCAGAGTTCACAGGCACCGACCCAGAGGCTGATCTTCAGGAGTTCATTGATGAGATGTGCAAGACCCTCCGAGTTATGAGGGCTACTGAGACAGAAGGGGTTGAGTTGGCTTCCTATCGTCTGGAGGGAGCGGCATATTCATGGTTTGAAATGTGGGAGAGTTCCCGTGGAGAGGGGAGCCCTCCGACGAGGTGGGAGGAGTTTGTGGATGCCTTTATGGATCATTCCTTGCCTGCCGAGATTATGGCAGCCCGTGCTACAGAGTTTGAGGTCTTTAAGCAGGGCAACATGAGTGTGTGGGAGTATCATATGAAGTTCGTGCGCTTGTCCAAATATGCCGATCACATGGTGTCTACAATAGAGGCTAGAGTTCGTCGGTTTGTTCATGGCCTTGGTCCCTTGGTTATTAATGAAGCTGCTACAGCTGATCTGCATTCATATATGAACTACAAGAAGATTGTGTGATTTGCCCAGGCTACGGAGGCTAAGAAATTAAAGATAAGGATGGAGAGGGAGAGTAGTAGTAGGGCCCGGTCAACGGGCAACCCTGGGAGTTCAGTTGGAGGAGGGAGATCGGCCCTTGGGAGAGGGTCATCAGGGCCATCTCAGTCCTATGCTCAGTCCTCAGCCAGTGTGCCGCCATCAGGGCTAGGGCACAGTTATCAACAGGGAGGTCGTGTTGGACAAGGTTCAGACAGCAGGAGGTTCCATCAGTCGGGTTGTTCAGGTGGGAGGTTCCAGCAGCAGCGGAGGGCCCCATGCCCTAAGTGCGGGAGGTTTCATTTTGATCCCTGTTACTTGGACATACTAGTGTGCTATAGGTGTGGAGTGAGAGGCCATGTTCAGCGAGACTGTCGTGCACCCCATCAGGGCACGGGTAGGGGCATTGCTCAACCATCCAGTTCTTCAGCCGCTACATCTTCAACACGCCCTCCGGCCCGCGGCTCTCCAGCTCCAACAGGGCACGATACAGCTAGGGGTGGAGCACGGGGTAAAGGGGGACCTAGTCGGTTCTATGCTTTGAGTGGTCGCAGAGTGCGGAGGCTTCTCCAGATGTTGTCACTGGTATTCTGACTGTTCAGTCACATGATGTTTATACTCTTATTGATCCCGGGTCTTCTTTGTCATATGTTACTCCATTTATTGCTTCAAGTTTTGGGATAGAACCCGAACAACTTCATGAGCCGTTCTTTGTGTCGACTCCGATTGGTGATTCTATTACAGCCGCATGAGTCTATAGGAATTGTGTCATCACGGTGTGTGGTTGGGATACTACGAACAAACTTATTGAGTTAGAAATGGTAAATTTTGATGTAATTATGGGGATGGATTGGTTCTACTCATGCTTTGCTAAACTCGATTGCCGAACCAGAATTATGAGGCTCGAGTTTCCTAATGAACCAGTTATCGAGTGGGAGGGGAATAATGTTGTGCCAAGAGGTAGGCTTATTTCCTAACTTAAGGCCTCAAGAATGATCAGAAAAGGGTGCATCTACCATTTGTTCTGGGTTGCGGACACCACTTCAGAGGTGCCTGCTCCCGAAACTGTGCCTGTTGTGAATGAGTATCTAGAAGTATTTCTAGATGATCTTCCTGGAGTTCCGCCAGATAGAGAGATTGAATTCGGGATTGATGTATCGCCAGATACGCAACCAATATCTATTCCACCCTACAGGATGGCGCCAGCGGAACTGAGAGAGTTGAAAGAACAATTGAAAGATCTATTGGAAAAAGGTTTCATTCGGACAAGTGTGTTGCCTTGGGGTGCACCGGTTCTTTTTGACAGGAAGAAGGATGGATTACTTCGGATGTGTATTGATTATCGGCAGCTCAACAAGGTCACTATAAAAAAAAAATATCCATTGCCTCGGATAAATGATTTGTTCGACCAGTTGCAATATGCTAAGTTCTTTTCAAAGATTGATTTGCAGTCCGGGTATCACCAGTTAAAGATCAAGGAGCAGAATGTTCCTAAGACTGCCTTCAGGACTCGATATGGGCACTTTGAATTTCTAGTAATGTCTTTTGGCCTAACCAATGCCCCAACAGCTTTTATGGATCTTATGAATCGGGTTTTCAAACTGTTTCTTGACTCCTTTGTGATTGTCTTCATTGACGATATCCTTGTTTATTTGCGAAGTCAGGAAAATCATGCTACTCACCTCAGGGCAGTTCTGCAGACTCTTCATCAACACCAGTTGTATGCAAAGTTTTCAAAATGTGAATTTTGGCTAGAATCAGTCACCTTTTTGGGCCATGTTGTTTCCAGGGAAGGGATTCGGGTTGATCCCCAAAAGATTGCAACGGTAAAGGATTAGCCTAGGCCAACGACCCCGACAGAGATTTGCAGTTTCTTGGGTTTGGCTGGATATTATAAGAGGTTCGTGGAGGATTCTCTACCCTCGCCTCCCCATTGACTAAGCTGACGCAGAAAGCGGTTAAGTTTCAGTGGTCCGATGCTTGTGAAAAGAGTTTTCAAGAATTGAAATCAAGATTGACTTCGGCGCCAGTGTTGACCTTGCCAGAAGGTTCAGAAGGGTTTGTGGTGTATTGTGATGCTTCAAGGGTTGGTTTGGGGTGTGTATTGATGCAATGTCGTAAGGTAATAGCGTATGCTTCAAGACAGCTCAAGAATCATGAGAAGAATTACCCGATGCATGGTTTGGAGCTCGCGCGGTTGTGTTTGCATTGAAGATCTGGCGGCATTATCGTTATGGGGTCCATGTGGACGTGTTCACAGACCACAAGAGTCTTCAATATTTATTCAAATAGAAGGAGTTGAACTTAAGGCAGCGGAGGTGGTTAGAATTGCTCAAAGATTATGATATGAATATTTTGTACCATCCAGGAAAGGCGAATATGGTAGCCGATGCTCTTAATCGGAAATCCATGGGTAGCTTGGCTCATTTGGAAGCAGGTCATAGGCTTTTGGCTCGAGAGGTTTATCAGTTGGCCAGTCTGGGGGTATGTCTTTCCGCCTCAGATGAAGGGAATGTCGTGGTGCGTAACGGAGCGGAGTCTTTGCTTGTAGAGGAAGTCAAGGGAAAGAAATTCAAAATCCAGCTTTGGCACAGTTGAGACAAGCAATTCTGAATCACAAGACTACAACATTTTCACTCGGCCATGATGACGGTGTTTTGCGGTGCCAACGGAGGATATGTGTTCCGGATGTGGATGATCTTTGGGAGAGAGTTATGGAAGAGGCTCACAATTCCAGGTATACCGTACAGCCAGGTTCTACGAAGATGTATCACGATCTCAACGAGATTTATTGGTGGAATGGTATGAAGAGGGGTGTGGTGGACTTTGTGACTAGGTGTCCAAATTGTCAGCAAGTGAAGGCCGAGCATCAGAGGCCCGGTGGGTTGGCACAGCTTATGGAAATAACGGTGTGGAAATGGGAAATAATCAATTTGGAATTTGTGGTGGGGTTATCTCGCACTCAGTGCAAGTTTGACTCAATTTGGGTGATAGTGGATCGACTCACGAAATCAGCTCACTTCTTGCCAGTCAAGTCCACCGATACTGCAGAACAATATGCTCGGTTGTACATCAAGGAAATAGTCAGACTCCATGGCACTCCAGTATCTATTATCTCGGATCGAGGGGCCCAGTTCACAACTAACTTTTGGAAGAAATTTCAGCAAGGTTTGGGTACGCAGGTAAATCTCAGCATAACGTTCCACCCACAGACTGATGGGCAGGCAGAGCGGACCATTCAGACGCTTGAGATATGTTACAGGCTTGTGTATTAGATTTCAAGGGTAGATGGGACGATTACTTTCCACTTATATAATTTGCTTATAATAACAGTTTCCATGCTAGTATTCAGATGGCCCCATTTGAGGCATTTTACGAAAGGAGGTCTAGGTCTCTGATTGGATGGTTCGAGGTTGGTGAGGTGGAACTGCTAGGACCGGATCTTGTGCACCAAGCTATGGAAAAAGTTAAAGTCATTCAGGAGAGGATGAGGACTGCTCAGAGTCATCAGAAATCCTATGCGGACATTCGTCGAAAAGATTTGGAGTTTCAAGTAGATGATTGGGTATTCTTGAAGGTGTCTCCTATGAAAGGAGTGATGTGGTTTAGGAAGAAAGGGAAATTGAGCCCATGGTATGTCGGGCCATATTGGATTGCTCAAAGATAGGGAAGTTGGTGTATAGGCTGAAATTGCCCCCTGAGATTTCATTTGTGCACCCTGTGTTTCATGTGTCTATGCTGAAGAAGGTAGTTGGAGATCCATCTGTCATCGTGCCGGTTGAGACCATTGAAATTAATGAAAAATTGTCATATGAAGAGGTTCCGATTTCTATTCTTGATAGGAAAGTTCGTAGGTTGAGGAACAAAGAGGTCGCTTCGGTTAAGGTATTATGGCGGAGTCAACAAGTCGAAGAAGCCACGTGGGAAGCGGAAAATGAAATGAAAGAGAAATATCCCCACTTGTTTGAATAAGTCCGGTAGTGGTTTTAAAAGTTGTCATCTCTAAGCAATTACATTTTCTTTGAGAGGCTGCATAACCCTTAGGAAGAAAATCTCATTTTCTTGAATTCTATCGTGCCATTTTGTTGATTCTGGAAATCTAAACTTCTGTTGTTTCATTCTCTCACAGATGGTGAGGACACGTGCTACTAATCAGGGTGACTAGACACCAGCTAGACCAGTGAGAGGTCGAAGCCGCGGTCGAGGCCATGGAAGAGGTAGGGGACCAGCCCGTGCAGCAGCCGGGGTAGCACCAAAGGGTCCCCCTACCATTTAGGATCAGGTTCCCACCGCAGATATTCCAGCGGGACACGCTCAGGCACCGGCAGTGCCCATTGTTATTTCGGGTCTTCAAGAGACCCTGACTCAGATCTTGACAGTATGTACTAGCCTTGCCCAGGCAGTTGCTGTACCTACTGCTGCTATTTCTCAGGCTGGGGGAGGCACTCAGACTCCAGCTGCCCGGACACCTAAGCAGGTTACTCAGGGCCTTCAGACACCGGGGGCAGTTCTAGCCCAGCCGGTTGCTCCTGTTCAGGACTTTGTGGTTCCAGCTATGCCGGATGATGAGCAGCGTAGGATGGAGAGATTCAGTAGGCTTCAACATCCGACATTTAGTGGTGGTGAGGGAGAGGATGCCCAGGGTTTTCTGGATAAGTGTCAGAGGATGCTTCGTACTGCTGGGATTCTGGAGACCAGTGGGGTCTCGTTTGCTACTTTTCAGTTTTCTGGGGCTGCTTTTACTTGGTGGGAGTCCTTCGAGAGGTGTAGTCCTGTTGGTGCAACACCCTTCACCTGGCAGCAGTTCTCCACTATCTTATTGGAGAAGTATGTACCCCGGTCTCATAGGGAGGAGCAACGCAAGCAGTTTAAGCAGCTGTATCAGGGGGAGCTATCAGTGACACAGTATGAGATGCGATTTTCAGAGTTGGCTCGTCATGCCACCGAGTTGGTCCCTACTGATAGGGAGGGGATTAGGAGGTTTGTGGATGGCCTCACTTATCAGCTTCGCTTTTTGATGTCTCGGGAGAGGGTATCAGGTGCTACCTTCGAGCATGTTGTTGATATTGCTCGTGATATTGAGTCAAATCACCGCTAGGAGGGGGAGGAGAGGGAGGCCAAGAGGCCTCGTGGATCTGGTGGTTCTAGTGGTGCTCCTTCCAGAGGGAAGTTTCAGCATGGTAGAGGGTGTTCATTCAGGCCTCCTCAGCCAGTCTGCCCAGCCTATAGTGGTGCATCTTCGGGGCATGGTCCCCGCAGTTCTTAGCCGGGCCGTTCTTCATTCAGTGCCCTTCCAGCCTAGAGCGCAGCTTGAGCACCACCAGTTCAGGGTTCCTCTATGCATGATTCTTCTAGTGGCCATTCTGGTGCCAGGGGTTTCTTTTAGTCCCCGTCTCCAGCTCCAGGGAGTTGTTTTGAGTGTGGAGAGTTTGGGCACATGTGGAGACAGTGTCCCCATTGTTTTGGTGGTTCTTCTCAGCATAGGGGCCAGCCCTCGACTTCAACTTCAGTTACTTCACCACCCGCCCAGATAGCTAGGGGTGGGGGCCTGACCGCCAGGGGCCGTCCTAGAGGGGGGAGGTCGTGCAGGTGGAGGACAGGCTCGTATCTATGCACTTCCAGCCATGCTAGATGCTATAGCCTCTGACGCAATGCTCACAGGTATTGTCTCAATCTGTCACCGAGATGCTTTGGCTTTATTTGACCCTAGTTCTACGTATTCCTATGTCTCTTCATATTTTGCCCATTATCTGGATATGCCCCGTGAGTCTCTAGTTGCATCGGTTCATGTGTCGACTTCGGTGGGCGACACTATTATTGTGGACCGTGTGCATAGGTCATGTGTGATAGCTATTGGGGGTCTGGAGACCCGAGTGGACCTGTTGTTACTCAGCATGGTTGATTTTGATGTGATATTGGACATGGATTGGCTATATCCATGTCATTCTATTCTTGATTGTCATGCTAAGACCGTGACTTTAGCTATGCCACAATTTCCGAGGGTTGAGTGGAGAGGTTCTTCTGAGTATGTGCCTAGCAGGGTGATTTCTTACCTAAAGGCTCAGCGTATGGTTGAAAAGGGGTGTTTATCGTATTTGGATTTTGTGAGGGATGTCAATGGTGAGACTCCCGCTATTGATTCGATTCCTGTGGTCCGTGATTTTTTTGGATGTGTTTCCTTTAGACCTGCTAGGCATGCCACCTGACAGGGACATTGATTTTGGTATTGACCTGGTGCTAGGCACTCAACCTATTTCTATTCCACCTTATAATATGGCCCCAACAAAGTTGAAGGAATTAAAGGAGCAGCTTCAGGAACTCCTAGATAAGGGGTTCATCCGGCCTAGTGTGTCACCTTGGGGTGCACATGTGTTGTTTGTGAAGAAGAAAGATGGTTCTATGCGTATGTGTATTGATTATCGGCAGCTGAACAAGGTTACGGTGAAGAACTGGTATCCCTTGCCTCGTATAGATGACTTGTTTGATTAGTTGCAGGGTGCTAGGGTATTTTCCAAGATTGACTTGCGTTCTGGTTATCATCAATTGAAGATTCGGCGGCCCAACATCCCGAAGTTTGCCTTCAGGACTAGATATGGTCATTATGAGTTTCTGGTTATGTCATTCGGGCTGACCAATGCCCCAACGGCCTTTATGCACTTGATGCATAGTGTGTTCCGGCCTTATCTTGACTCCTTCATCATCGTGTTTATTGATGATATCTTGGTATATTCTCGATCCTGGGAGGATCATGAGCAGCATTTGAGGACTGTGCTTCAGACTTAGAGGGAGAAGAGGTTGTATGCAAAATTTTTGAAGTGTGAGTTTTGGCTTGATTCAGTAGGTTTCTTGGGGCACGTGGTGTCCAGTGAGGGTATTCAGGTTGATCTGAAGAAGATAGAGGCGGTGCAAAGCTGGCCTAGACCATCATCAACTACCGAGACTCACAATTTCCTTGGTTTGGTAGGGTATTATCGCTGTTTTGTAGAGGGATTCTCATATATTGCGGCACTTATGACCAGACTAACCAAAAAAGTTTCTCCGTTCAGGTGGACAGAGAAGTGTGAGGAGAGCTTTCAGAAGCTCAACTCAACTTTGACTACAACTCCGATGTTGGTTTTACCTACGGGTTCAGGTTCTTATACAGTTTATTGTGATGCCTCGAGAGTTGGCCTTGGAGCGGTTTTGATGCAGGATGGTAGGGTGATTGCCTATGCATCCAAACAGTTGAAGGTGCACGAGAAGAACTATCCAGTGCATGATCTTGAGCTAGCAGCCATTGTCCATGCCTTGAAGATTTGGCGCCATTATTTGTATGGAGTGCATTGTGAGATTTTCACTGATCACCGTAGTTTGCAGCTTCTGCTTAAGCAGGATGATCTAAATTTGCGTCAGAGGAGTTGGTTGGATCTTCTCAAGGATTATGACCTCACTATTCTATATCATCCGGGGAAGGCCAATGTAGTGGCCGATGCCCTGAGTAGCAGAGCAGAGAGTTTGGGGAGTCTAGCCTACTTTCCAGTGGCAGAGCGACCTTTAGCACTTGATGTTCAGGCTTTAGCGAGTCAGTTGGTGAGATTGGATCTATCAAAGCCCCCACGAGCATTGGCTTGTGTAGCCTCTAGGTCTTCTCTTTATGATCAGATTAGAGCACGCTAGTATGATGATCCACACTTGCTCGTTATTCAGGACAGGGTCCGTCGAAGTGATGCCAGGGATGTGGTTATTGGTGATGATGGGGTCATGAGGATGTAGGGTCGAATTTGCGTGCCCAATTTGGATGGGCTCCGAGAGTTGATTCTAGCAGAGGCCCATAATTCGCGGTATTCCATCCATCCGGGTGCCGCAAAGATGTATCAGGATCTGAGACTGCATTACTGGTGGAGGCGGATGAAGAGGGATATTGTTGAGTTTGTGGCTCGGTGTCTCAACTATCAGCAGGTTAAGTATGAGCACTAGAGACCGGGTGGATTGCATTAGAGGTTAGATATTCCGGAGTGGAAGTGGGAGCGGATCACCATAGATTTTGTAGTTGGGCTCCCACGGACTTCGAAGAGGTTTGATGCTATATGGGTTATTGTGGATCGGCTTACCAAGTCCGCACACTTCATTCCTGTTGGTACTACCTATTCTTCGGAGCGGTTAGCTGAGATTTATATCAGGGAGGTTGTTCGATTGCATAGGGTTCCAGTTTCTATCATTTCCGACAGAGATAACCAGTTCACATCTCAGTTTTGGAGGGCCTTGCAGAGGGAGCTAGGTACTCAGATTGAGTTGAGCATAGTGTTTCATCCTCAAACTGACGGGCAGTCGGAGCGCACTATTCAGATTCTGGAGGACATGTTGCGTGCGTGTGTCATTGATTTCAGGGGTTCATGAGACCAGTTTCTTCCGCTCGTGGAGTTTGCATATAATAATAGTTATCAGTCGAGTATCTAGATAGCTCCGTATGAGGCTTTATATGGTAGGAGGTGTAGATCTCTGGTTGGTTGGTTTGAGCTGGGCGAGGCTAGGCTATTGGGCACAGACTTGGTTCAAGGTGCGTTGGGTAAGGTGAAGTTGATTCAGGACTTAGACTCATCCAAGAATTGAGACAGTGCTTAGTCTCATGCAAAGAGAAGGCAATGCTTACTTACGCAAATAGAGAGACAAGGCTTAGCCACATGCAAGAATTGAGACAGTGCTTAGTCTTATGCAAGGATCAAGACAGTGCTTAGTCTCATGCACGAAGAAGATAATGCTTAGCCTTATATAAATGGAGAGTCATGGCTTAGCCTCATGCAAGAATTGAGAATGGGCTTAGTCTCATGGAAATGTAAGAGTAAGAGTGAATTTTTCTTAGTTGGAAATATGTTTATGTTCGGCACTTCTGTCATTATGATGATACTTGTGGTTATGACCTATTCTTGCATCCAAAGAAAAGTTATGAGTTTTGCGGGGAGGTTGGTTCGTGCCTTTGTCTGCTTGCTTTGATCCACTTTGCCCGAGGGTCCTGTTCGAGTTACCATGGGTAGCACTTGGCTAAAAAATAAAGTTTTTCAAAAGTATGCGTGTCTAGTTTTCAAAATATAGTAATATGCAGATTAAGAAATCAATTAGATGAACTAGTGACCGTGACGTTATCAGAGACATTGCGACCTCCTTGTAATAGAATTTTGAGGGTGCTCCTCAAAATTCTGCCCCAGTTTCTGAATGATCTTCTGGCTGCTCTGCATGCAATGCCGTTGGCTAAACTTGATTCGGAATTTTGAGGGTCCTCCTCAAAATTCTACCCCAGTTTATGATTATAGGGAAAAATGGAAATTTTATTGAATTGTGACCGAACCCACAGGGCTGCCTACGTATCCCCTCTTAAACGGGAATCAGGTCAAGCGTAGTTCAATTACATCATGTGAAGAAAATGCAAATAATTTACACATAGTACCTTTTGACTGCATCCGAGTGGATGGGCTTTGGCCATATTTCTCCGTCCATCTCTACGAGTATGAGTGCTCCTCCTGTTAGTACCCTGTGAACCATGTAAGGACCTTTCCAGTTGGGTAAAAATTTCCCTTTGGCTTCATCTTGATGTGGAAAGATCCGTTTCAACACCAGATGCCCCGGTGTGAACTGTCTTGGTTTGACCCTTTTGTTGAGTTTCTGCTTTACTGGCGGACATATTGGGTTGGTAGGTAATTTATGAGACACTATGGATGTGCTTAAACCGGTCATGTCATCATACGACCATGCGAAAATGTCCTCATACTCTTTCAGGAAGCGAGTGTATTCTTCCTTCTCTGACAGTGACAAGTGGATGCTTAGGTGAGATTCTTTGATGGTTTCAGAATCTCCCAAATTGACTACCTCAGTATCATCCAGGTTGGACTTAGGTTTGTTCTCAAAGTTCTCAACTTCTCTAACGATCTCTTCAGGTATCACATCTTCTTCTTCTGTCTCTTCCGAATCACTATCCTGGTGTTGCGTTGTCTCATTACATGTCACAATCGTTGGTTCATCAAGGTAAGAAATAGTAATGCTGTAGAGGAAATATGAAAGATAATGATAAAAAAACATCAAATTATTGGTAAAATGCTGAAATTTTGAACAAAGTAGCATTTAAATGACTTCAAACAATGTTTTCCCAAACAAAATACTAAAAGAAAGATGTTTTTGAAACATAATGCTCAA
The DNA here is from genome assembly GCA_005239525.1 of Nicotiana knightiana. NCBI lineage: Eukaryota > Viridiplantae > Streptophyta > Magnoliopsida > Solanales > Solanaceae > Nicotiana > Nicotiana knightiana. Next base: position 250,675 of record ML379166.1, on the reverse strand, counting down.
AAGAATTGTTTTTCAAATAACACTAGTAGCCATGCTACACCAGGATTTGTCTGGCCTTGGATGGTGTGGCGGTCCGGTTTCTGAGAATGCTTCCCTCTCCAGTGTGTGAATGATAAGGCCTTCCTCCTCCTTCTCCTCAACTATCACATTGCAGCCCATATATTTATCTTCCAAGAACAGGTTCCTTAGCCCCTCCAAAGCTTCTTCTTCTTCTTCGGATCCCCATATTGTATCAGCCTGATGAAAGGATTGACTCAGATGTGGCACTGGCTGCTCAAGAGGGTAATATGGACCGTCCCATGGCAGCGACCAATCATCATATTCTTGCCAGGTATACGGATATCCAAGCCCAAAAGTTGTACCATGATGTTTCAGCTGTATTGGCTTGGTAATGCCTTGGAGTTCCTTCCCAAGTCCTTTGCCGGGTTCATACCCCGACCATGCCAGTATGCTCTCTATTTTGTTGCTCCACCATTTATCTTTCTCAATTGCTTTGACGCGCTCGATGCGGTGATAAGTCTCTCAGCCCAACTTCCTTCTATTCTCCACGACCGAAACAGTTTGATTGGTGTAAATGGGATTGCTCCCATCTCCATGAATGATTACTTCTTGATGATTCCATTCAAATTTCACATCCTGGTGCAAAGTGGATGCAACAACCCCAACGACATGTATCCAAGGTCTTCCTAACAACAAACTGTAGGAGGCTGATATGTCTAGCACCTAAAATTCAACATCGAACCCTTGCCCAACCTTTTTAGAGTTGTCAATGGACAGATGTTGAGGCTAGATCCTCTGTCTATCAAAACCCTAGCAATGAACTTATCCTCACATTGCACTGTGATGTGCAGTGCCCTATTGTGGCTCAATCCCTGTGGCGGCAACTCATTTTCGCGAAAGATGATCTTGTGGATATCCAACACTTTCCCCACCATGTTGGCCATTTCCCCACTGGTGATATTGTTGGGCACGTACGCTTCATTCAACACCTTGGACTCGGCCTGTGAGCTTCTTGAGCTCCTCTTCCATATTCTTGATGAGCAGGTCCTTCTCGGCGGATTCTGGTGTGTATGAGGTTGGTTGAGTTGAGTGGGGTAAGGTTTCTATGTTTATGGGATTTTTTGGTAGATGCCGGGGGTTTGAATGTAGTGGTGATCATTAAATGAATTTTGCAGATCGGGGACAGGTTGTGGGGTATGTTGAGGAGTATGGTAAGTAGTGGTTTGTGAGTATTGAGTCGGAAGATGTTGGTGTTGAGGAGGGGTTGGTATTGGTAGAGGATTGGGATTTTGGGGAGGTGTTGCGTATTGGTGGGGAGCGGGAGGATTTTGTGGACGTTGGTTTAGTGTGTTTTGAGGAGGTACTGGGGTTTGAGTGTTTTGCTGGTTGATGTCTGGGACGTTTAGGGTGAGGGAGAGGTTTGCCAAGTTGCGGACCTGCTATAGCTCCACTTGCAATTCTAGTATCTTTTTCTCCAACCGTAAGACCAAATCATTCTGTGCCGGAGTACTCCGGCCTTCTGAAGTTTCAACATTTTCCACATGCGCAACATTGTCTTTCCTGATACCACTCATATCATCCATTTTAAATTTTCGCTTACTTCTCGAATTTCTTGGAGGAGGAAGAGGTGGAGGGCCTCTGGATCTGGTGTGATATGGTGATGATGCTAGTATGTGTGAACCAACCTTAGGGGATGGGAATAATCAATATAAAGGAAAATAAAAAAAGGTAAACAAGTCAGTAAGGAGTTTTGAAAGGGTATTTGTAGCATTTAAACACGTATTGCGGAAATATAAATACGCGATCTAATTTGGGACCCTCGTTGTGCCCGAGGTAGACCTAACGAAATGTAGATTTGGAGACATTTAGTGCCGATAACTACCTCATTTCATTAATGTAGTAAATAAGACGAACCTAAAACAACAATAAGTAAATGAGTCACTAATGGCATTTGCCTTATTACATTCGAATTATAAAACAACTCTAAAAAACAAATAAACCTAATCTACTTGGTCCCAGAAGGACCTTCTCCAAGCTTGGCCTTCTTGGTTTCGTTAATTAGATTTCCCAGGTCGCGCATGTCCAGCAGTAGATACGCCCTTTCTAGGTGTCCTCTTTTGTTGCCCTCTGCATGACAGTCTATGAGTCTTTTCCTCATCTTCCCCTCTAATTCCATTAGACCCCGATCCAGATATTCCAACCTTTCCGTCGACTTTGTAGCCATTTCCCTCCACTCACTAACTGAATCCATTTCAATCTTGTGCTGTTCCAAATGCCTGGCTTTGGACTCGAGGAATCTTTTGCGTAGCCTCTTATACTTCACCTGTGCTTCAGCAGCTTCATCTATGACCCTGTTTCCTTGATCGACCCCTGTATCGACTATTCCTGCTATGCTATCATCCAACCATGATGGGTAAAAGTACACATGACCTGCGTGGTATCGATCTGGCTTGATGGTATCCTTTTCCACAATAATGTTCAAATGCCACATGTGATGGGCCTCACATTTGTATGGAATGGCATCGTCTTGAAAATCTGCTTTGTAATGACCATCTCGTGGTATGACTTATTTTCTACCAGCTTGTCTCATGACCCTGATAGGAACATAGGGATATATGCCCCTTAACCCAATCAACACCAAATGCGGAACATTCTTGGATCTGATGATGAATTCGCTAGTAGGGAACCACTCGAACATCCAATGAACCTTGTCCTCGGTCAAATTGTTGAAAAATTGCACCCGTTCTATAGCATTCTCTGCTTGTGCAAACTTGTCTGGGATGGAGGTCATTCTTTTCGGTTGGTGGAAAGCTATGTGGTCATTCCATGGTCTTCGTGCAAATTCTTGGTGATATTGGCCTCTTTGAAGATGTTCCAACAACCAAATCTGCAACAGCAAGTTACAACCCTCAAAATGTTTGAACCCCTTCTTGCAACGATCCAGAGCTCGGTACATTTCTGCCAGAATCATTGGAACGATAGTATATGTTTGTCCCTCGATCCCTTCCATTAAAGATTTGGTTACCATGGACAACCTGGTGTGAATCCTGGGCTTGGAAACACTATCATACCCAGAAAACAGATGATGAATACGAAAACCCTATGATGAGTCCAACCTAGGGAAGTGATGGAGAATTCGTCATGAATAATGTGATAAGATTTGTTGTGTCCACATCGTTCGTAGATGAAGTCAAAGGGTATGTAGGACTTCTTCAAGCATACCAAGTCATCATTCTTTCTCAGACCCATCATTTTCAGAAACCCCCTGCGAGTGCGATTTTCTGGAACTAACAAACCGGGACTATCCCAGGATAATCTAGCGAATCCTCCTATTTCCTCCAAGAGAGGAGTCATTTCTGGATTGCCAAAATGAAATACAGCCCTTTCTCCATCGCAGAACATGGTAGCAGCCTCGATCAGCATGTTATTGGGATGGATGTCTAATAAGAAGGGTAAGTTTCCAAGAACCCTTTTCATGTGATTTTTGTCGCTTGGCGAAAGGTTTTCCCACCAATCCAACAATAACGGTGGTATTGTATACGGCTAAAATTTGAGAGCCCGATTTTATGATCATTATGGCACTCCGTCTTCAGAGGGATCGAAGCAAAGTTCGAGGTTTGACATCGAGGAAGCATATCGAGGATTCTCCACGCTCGACCTCGGGGCAGTGTAAATCGATGACCATTATGGAAAAGTGAGAAATTCCCAAAAGGCACGTGGTTAAAGCTGACCAAGTTTGCAAGAATAGTGCAAGTCCGTACCATGACATTAAATAGCTGTACCAGCTGTATTTCTTTGTAATAATGACACATGTACATGTTGGGATTCCCCCTTCTATATAAAGGGGACCCTTGCCATTTTGTAACATGGATGATATTCAACACAAGAACAAGAACATTCTCTGCTCTCTAACTCAAACATTCTCTACAATTGTTCCACTGATTTATTGCTTTCTATTTATTGTGTTCATTGATTGTTCTTCATTTATTACTCATTGTTGATCATAAAGAGGCCATCTTCGAGGCCCTCAATACTGTTATATCTTCATCGACCGCCCTCTGTCAAGTCCTCGAGCTCGACCTCGAGGCCTTGTTTTGACCAGCTGGAGACCCCATCTCTCAATAGCTCGGTCTACATATCACCACTTTCCTTTGTTATTATCACACATTCCTTACTTATATTTAGCATCTATTTCCTAACAACTAGTATTAAAATAAATCACATATTTTTAGAACCGCAAAATAAAATATAATTGTAATCACCATTTTCACAGTAAACAGTTTGGCGCCCACTGTGGGGCTAAAAATAATAGTGATTGTTTTGGTGCTGGTTTTCTAAAAACACAAGTTATTCTTTGCACTTGTTCTTTTCCAAGAATCTTCAATTGCAGGTCAGAAAATGTCTAACTCAGTGAATGCACTTGAAAACAACGGTCCTGAGGATCATGGACTGAACTGTGCAGCTACTTCAGGAGCCGGTGTACCACCGCAAAACCCTGAAGGGGCACCAGTACAAATACCCATTGATGAAGGCTCATGGAATGCTCAACATGTCGATGTAAGCTCTCATACAAATGGAAGTGTGCGCGAAGGAGACCAATATGAAGCACAAAGAGCCCATGCTCAAAAGGAAAGAGAAGTTAGCCTTCATGTCATTTTTGAGATGTTGCAAGCACAACAAGTGGCTATTTCTCAGCTACAAAGCCATCAAAGAACTCCAAGCACAACAACACCAGAAACGGCTCCTCGAGTCGAAAAGGTACCAGAAATGTCTAGCAATAACAGGTTAGCAGCCGACCCCGATATTATGAAGATGCTCGAGGACCTCACAAAGAGGATTGAATTAGGAGAAAAGAAGATAGAAGCTAATGACGAAAATGTGGAGACCTATAACTCGAGGGTCGATCAGATACCGGGCGCACCGCTGATTCTAAAGGGTGTAGATTCAAAAAAGTTCGTGCAAAAGCCATTCCCATCAAGTACGGCTCCAAAGCCCATCCCGAAGAAATTCAGAATGCCCGATCTCCCGAAGTACAACGGGACCTCGGACCCCAATGATCACATTACTGATTACACTTGTGCTGTGAAAGGGAACAACTTAAAAGATGAAGAGATTGAATCCGTCTTATTGAAAAAATTTGGAGAAACTCTGTCCAAAGGGGCCATGATGTGGTATCATAACCTGCCCCGAATTCAATAGATTCGTTTGCCATGATGGCAGACTCTTTTGTGAAGGCGCATGCTGGTTCCATCAAGGTCGCTATGAGGAAATCTACGTCTTCAAAATCAAACAAAGAGAGAATGAGATGTTAAGGGAGTTCGTATCCCGCTTCTAATTGGAACGGATGGAATTACCACCGATCTCTGATGATTGGGCAGTGCAAGCCTTTGCTCAGGGCTTGACTAAACTGAGCTCGATAGCTTCAAAGAAGTTGAAGCAAAACTTAATCGAGTATTCTACCGTAGTTTGGGCGGATGTACACAATAGGTATCAGCCAATGATCAAAGTCGAAGATGACCAATTGGAAGCCCCTTTGGGCTTGGTGTATCCCAGCAGGCTCTTAGCAAAGGAATTGAGGCTTCTAGAGAGAGAGCCGAGGCCATGCAAAGAAAGGTATCAATCGTATAAAGAAAATCAGAAATATCCCGAGGCGCAACATACCTCGAAGTGATCGAAGGATGGTTCGAGGCCAGAATCATCGGGGACTCGTGAGCAAATCAGGGTTTGACAAGCACACAGGGCCGGTAGAGGCACCCCATATCTGAGTACAACTTCAACATTGATGTTACAGACATCGTATCAGCCATAGGTAAAATCAAAGACACCAGGTGGCCAAGACCCACACCATCAGATCCTTCACAAAGGAACCCTAACTTGATATGCGAATATCATGACACTCACGGTCATAGGACCGAGGATTGCAGACAGCTTCGAGAATAGGTATCCCGACTGATTAGTAAAGGTCACCTTTGAGAGTTCCCCAGCGACCGAGCTAAAAATCAATTTTGGGAAAGAGAGGTGAACAGGAAAAATGAAACAGAAGAACCACAACACGTCATCCACATGATTATTGGAGGAGTCGACGTCCCTCAGGGACCCATTTTCAAGCGAATAAAAGTATCCATCACCAGGGAAAAGCGAACTCGGAGCTACATACCTAAAGATGCTATTTCATTCAGCGAAGAGGACATCGAGACCTTGTCTCAACCTCATAATGACGCACTGGTAATTTTTTTATTTTGAATAAATTTCAAGTTAAACGTGTGCTCGTGGATTCAGGTAGCTCGTCCAATATAATTAGGTCGAGGGTGGTAGAGCAACTCGGATTGTTCGATCAGATCTTGCCCGCCTCTCGAGTCCTCAAGGGATTCAACATGGCGAGCGAGACAACTAATGGGAAAATCATCCTCCTAGTCAACATAGCCGGTACAATTCAAGATACAAAGTTTCATGTCATCGAAGGTGACATGAGATACAATGCTTTGCTTGGAAGGACATGGATTCACAGTATGAGGGCGGTGCCATCAACCCTTCATCAAATGATGAAGTTTCCTATGAAGGATGGAGTAAAATCAGTGTACGGAGAGCAGAACACAGCAAAAGAAGTGTTCGCAGTGCACAATGTGGCACAAGCACCGACACCTTCTACATCGAAGGAGCCAAAGAACAAGCAAACAGCCGAGTAGCAATCACAAACTACATCCTCGGATGAACAAATAAAGGACCGTGCTGCGTCCTCGGAATGAGTAACTGAAGCATATCAAGGCTTGAACGTCACCGCAGTTAAGGTACAATCCTCTCCCTCTTTCCTTCACATTTTACACTAAACTATGTGCAGGTGTTCGATTGAAAGAAATCGAAGCAACCTCCAGCTCGAAGGCCCTAGGTTTTAAAGAATGCGTTGTGCTCTTTTTCCCTCATATAAGATTTTATCCCAAATGGGTTTTACCGATGAGGTTTTTAACGAGGCAACATCCATATGCTATCTAAGGAGAACTCATCAAGTATTCAAGGCTTCTCTTCGATCAACCTCAAATACTGAGGGGCATCCCCTCCGAGAGATCACCTCCTCGAAGAAATTAAAATATGCCAAAGAGGGTCTTGATAGGAGAATGATGTATCGGACCAAACGGTCGAATAAACAGTGTCCACGTAGAATAATCAAACCCTCGATGGCGAAAACATGTATACTTGTACCAAGTAATCGAAGGAGAATCTTTTATTATCAAAACACTTCGCGCTTCCAAGAAGTTTGCTATTTTCACAAAAAACGGCCCCAGGGCCAGAAATTTCTTGAACACTCGGGGACTGACATCAAAAACTCGAAGCCGTAAGACCTCAGGGCCGACAACTTCGAGCTCATAAGCCCTCAACGAGGGAATATCGCATCTGTAAGACCTCAATGAGCCATGCTCAAACTTGTAAGCCCTCAACGAGGCAACGTCAAATCTGTAAGACCTCAACTAGGTATGTTCAAATTCATAAGCCCTCCATGAGGCACCAATGTAAGCCCTCCGTGAGGCAATATAGAAAATTTAAGACCTCCATGAGGAAACATCAAGTTTATAAGACATCAATAAGGCAACATCAAAAAGTTTTCTATTTTCACAAGGAACGACTCCAAAGTCAAAAAATTTTGATGTCCCGGGGACTGTCATCGACAGTCACCCCATCGAGCCATCAAAAACTCAAAGCCATAAGACCTCAGGGCGGGAAACTTTGAGCTCATAAGCCCTAAATAAGGCAATATCAAACGTTTAAGACCTCAAGAAAGGCATGTATAAATCTGTAAGACCTCAAGCGAGGCATGTACAAACCTGTAAGACCTCAAGCAAGGTATGTATAAATTTGTAAGACCTTAAAAAGGCATAATCCCGATATCAAAGTCAAGGTTATATATTCGAACACTTAAGACCCCTAAAAAGGCATACCCTCGATATAGACGCCGAGGCTATCTCACTCGGGGACTAAAAGGCTACGGCCAAATACAATGACCACGATCATAAGGCTCCGGCCAAACCAACGCGACTCGGAGACGTCCGACCGTCGCCATAAAACCACAGGCCTCCAATTACTTCGAAAATACTTCGAAAATAACTGGTTAATTAGGCGACCTCGACATAAGAAAAAGAGCTTCGATCATATCAGCTCCGACAAGAAAAGGCTTCAAAAATTCAGCCATCAAGTGAAACCTTCTGAGGTGCTCATTTATTGTCACATAACGGCTCATAATCGAGGTTCTTTCGAGCCGTTCTAAGAGTCAGAAGAACACAAAAACCTCAAAAAATCTTTTACGAGGGAAAACTATTGCCACACTAAAAGTCGTACTGACCCAATGCGTAAGAGCCTAAGCGCCAGCCTTATTAAAGGTCGTACCGACCCAATGCGTAAGAGCCTAAGTGCCAACCATATTAAAGGTCGTACCGACCAATGCGTAAGAGCCTAAGCGCCAGCCTAAAGAGCCTCAAGGCCAATTTAAAAAACCTAGGGGTGGATGATCTTGAGTCGAAACCTGACTCGAAGACTGAGCCCTAAATGGTTAACTAAAAAAGCTCCTAAGGGCCAACGTGTAAGAGCCTACGGGCCAGCCTAAAGCGCCTAAGGGACAATGCGTAAGAGCCTACGGGCCAGCCTAAAAAGCCTCAGGACCAATTTATAAACCTAAGGGTTTTCACATCGAAGTACAATTCATCGGGCTAATTATTGACAAGCATCAAAATTCAAAACAAAAAAGACAGACACAAGAAAATAGGGAATAACAAAGGATTATTTATATATATGTATTACAAATATACATTTACAATGCTCCCACAGGATTTTTATACAAAGGACAAGAAAGAAAAACCTAGTCTACTCTCGGGACCAGCTCCCTTGGTGGCCTTCAAATATCAGCATCGGCACCAGAAGAAAGGAAAAACTTGGCGTCGATCTCATCCGCCTTGGCCTGCTTTATCTCCTCCGAGAGATCAAAGCCCCTAGCATGAATCTCTTTGAGGGTCTCCCTCCGATATCTATATCGGGCATATTCATTTCCCCTCCTCTCTCTATCAAATGCTCCCCTCAGCTCAGCCCGAGCATCGACAACATCTTTTAAGTAAACGACCACTTTCTTATCGGTCTTTGCTCGAACTTCTTCAGCTTTAGCTCAGGCGTCCACCACCTCGGCCTTCATATTCAAAAGATCAGTCGCAAGCTTGGCAATCATGCCTGTCTGAATCGAGCTACTTTCTTGAGCATTGCGGAATTGTAACTCGAGGGCAGAAGCCTTGGCCAAAGCATTCCTTTGGGCCGCAACATAAACACCTATCTGCGCCTTCAACGCATTGCATTCAAAATTGACCTGTCCAACTTTGCCCAAAAGGAGTTTCAACGCCTCCGTTTTTCTCTGCAACTGAAATACCGAAACATTAGTTTTCGAAGACGGGAAAGGGAGCGTGTACTCCCTCAAAATAAGGATTACCTATTTCTCGAGATTTTCTTCATAGTCTCGACTACGATTCACCTCCGATCGAAGATATATCAACTCTCTTGTCTTTTTATTGCAAAGAAGTTTTAGATATTTCTCCTTACCCTAGGCTTCCCGCAACTTAGTCTCACAACGGAGCAGCTCGAACTTGAGCTTGTCAAAAGCCTATGAAAAAGAAGCTTCTGTTCAAAAGATGAAAATACAAAGCTGAAAAACCAATAAAGTCAACCAAAACTCACCATGGAACAGAGCCGCTGAGCCTCCTCAAAAGTTGAGCGTGCCTCTACTGGCCTGATCCCATCGGCCCCAGTTGAACCGCTCTCGGTGGGGATATGATCTCTTGAGACCCCACTTGATTTAGGTAGCCCCTGGCCCCGAACGTTCCTCAAAGTACCTTCGAGGGGGGAAGCAGATGGTGGTAAAGGACTCTTGCTCCTTTTCTCTGGTGGAACCTCTCCCTCGAGGCTATAGGTCTCAGGCCCAGCAGGTTCGGCAATCTCGGGAGGCCCCCTGGTTCGAGCCATCGATGCAGAACCATCCTTCCCAAGAGTACTGATGTCCACAAAATAACCGACGTATATAAGGTCCTCTTCAGCGACGACATCTTCTTTGTGCCCCCCGGCAGGCCCCGCCTCGTTATGAATGTCCTCATCAGTCGAGGACCTTTTCTGCTTATTATCTTCCCTCAGCTCCGAAGCCGACGGTCCTTCCCCCTCCTCGAGGGGGCACGGTCTCATCTCAGAGAATCCACCAACGACGGCGGTGACGGAATTAATACACATAAAGGAAATCATACCTTAAAAGGCAATCACATAACACATACTGTGGTGGTATGCTCCTATATGCCCTTCAACAGATCTCGCCACTTGCGTTCATCATAGGACAAGAAAGCTGCCAACCTCTAGGTCCAGTCCGCAAGATTGGGGATCTCTTCCGGCATCCACGGAACTACTGAAAAAGAAAAATAAGCATTCTTATAAATCATCGAGAGCAAAGGGCACTAAGGTACGACGTAGTACTTACGTTTTGAAGTTCCATTTTTCGAGGAACGACAAGAACTCTGCAGGAATGATGTCGACGGTACTCACGCGGATGGATCAGCTCATCCATCCTGGGTTGCGGTCCTCATTGTCACTAGCAACAAAAGGCTTGGTGGATCAACATCGTAACGCAATCAGGCCTCGACAATATAGAGGCCGATATAATCTGATAAGGTGGCTAAGGGTAAACTCGAGCTCAGCCTTTTCAGTGAGTACATTATTATCAACACTATTCGCCAGAAGGAAGGATGAATCTGAGCCAAAGTGACTCGATACCTTTGGAAGAATTCGAGCACAAGGCGGTCGAGGGGCCCCAACGTAAATGGTTACGTGTACACATTTAGGAATCCCTCTACGTGGGCCATAATATTCTCTTCTCGGGAAGGTATCTACAACATCACATTTTTTCCCCATCCCTGATCTCTCCTCACGGCCTCGAGGTGATTCTCCTCTAGAGTTCGAATAAACCTCGACGCATGCTCTCGATGGCGCGGAGCATCGAAGGGTTTCTATAGTGCAAAGTCTTTCTTCAAATCCAAACAACTCGAGGTTAAATCGCCATATGCCTACGATGTACCACCGGTCGGGCAAGAAGCAGAGGTAGAGTTTTCCTCTTCTTGGTGAGCGGATTTGGGCACGCCGGCCATAACTATTTGAATAAAGATAAAGAGGAAGAAAGCTCAAGCAAAAGCTTTGAACTAAATAAATAGAAAGGCTAAAAGAAGGAAGAGAACTTTAAAGAGAAAACTAGTTTTGCAAGCTGCAAAACCTAAACTGAAGAAGAAGCGAGCATATATATAGAACAAGCGGCGACTATCCATCTACTTTGAGGACCAATTAATTCTGAAAAAGTTATTATAACTTTTGGGGAAGTGTACCGGCGGGGCCATCTCGGTCACTTCACAGTCATGTCATAAGAATGACGCTGTCATACATCGTTCGAGGGATCAAAACCCCCATACCAACCTAGCCCCAAGAAGGTGTTCGATCTCGAGGATCTCTGTTATTTCAAGTACGGGCTCCAAAGAGCTAATATCAAAATTCAAAGATTGACTTTCCAATAAACATCACAGGGCAAAGTTTGAAGATATGAAACGAAGAGATCTTTTTCATTCCAAAAAATATATTTACAAGGGTATTTTACAAAGCTCCCCCGAGGATCCCATGTACGAAAAATAAAAAGCAAAAATAGTAAGTAAATTTACTCTTCGCCTTTGCTACTGCCCGAGTCGCTTCGAGAGCCCTCATCCGAAGTAGTTGAGATTGCTGATTCTTCCTCCAAGGCCCTGGATTCTTCAATCTCGACAGAGAGATCGACATCTTTGGTGCTCGCTTCCTCGAAGGCTTGCCTCCTAGCTTGCAAGCGAGCGTGAGCGACGGCCCGAACCAGTTTTAGCTCGGCCTTTTCGGATATCTCCCTGGCCTGATCATTTACGGCGGCAGCATCCCTTTTGTACGAAGAAAAAAATTCATCGGCCTCAGACTTAGCCGCGGATAAAGAGGCAACCTCATCTTGAGCGCTTCGAAGGAGATCCTGGGTCGAGGCTAGCTCTCCCTGAAGAACATCCCTCTCCGAGGCCACGAAATCATTCAGCCGCTTTAGCTCGAGGATCTCGGCATCCTTGGCCACAACCTCCTCCCGAAGCTGCCCTACTAAGATGTCCTTTTGCCCAATCTACAAATACAGAAGACAGGCTAATTAGCACCAATTATGGCAATAAAATATAATTTCATGGGTACCAGATCACCTGCTCGATGAAGTCGGCCCTCTCTTGGAATGCTCTCTCTGAGCGTGCCCGGAGGTCGACCAGCTCCTCCTCCTTTTCGGTCATCCAGAGCCTTCAACTCATTTAGCTCCGATGTAAGCTTCTCGAGATCCTCCTCACGGCAAGTCAGGTCACCATGTAGCTTGGAGAAAGCTTGGTCATACAACTTCTTGACCTACAACACAAAGGAAGAAAGTTAGAAAATCAAGAGTAAAAATTTGAAGCACAAATATTATATCAAGAAGATCACCTGCTTTTGAAGCCTCTCAGCCTCCTCGAGAGCAACGAGGGCATCGAGATCGGTCTCATCCTCAACGCCTTTAAAGTAATATCTAAATGTATCATCCTTTCCCTGAGTGGTCCCCAAACTGGAGGCATCCTTGTCCTGGGCATCTCGTATCTCCCCTAGAGAAAATGACGGGCCCGATTGAAATTCACTTACAGCATCAACTTTCATCCGAGCTTCCTCTCGCCCCCAAAAACTTCAGAAACGGGCCCTCAGAACTCGCCAACACGGACTGTACCATGTCCGACGAGTGGCTCGAGGACTGCACCTGAACCCTCCTCGAGAGTCTCCTCAACACGAGGCGGGTCCGCATCGTCCACCTCCGAGTCAGCAGCCATCCGCCCAGCAACCTTCGAAGCATCAACGCTTCATTTTACCCTTTGTACTAAAGGGCAGGTATCGTCATCTTCTTCCTCGGCACGCAGGCTCTCAGCGGCCACCGAGGTTAGGACCGTAACATCGGTCTTGGGCTTCCGATCATTTGCTCTCTTGGGTTTCGGAGACTCCGCCGGTGTCTCTTTCTTCCTTTTCTTGTCCTCAGCAGGTTTCAAAGCCCCTTCTTCACCAGGAGGGGGCGGTCTCATTGACACATTTTCCCCGAGGCCTGCACAGGAATGATGTATCAATCAAACTTACCACTATAAATAATACTTACAAATAATGTGGAAATGACGACAATAAAAGCATACCGTGGTTCTTGTCCTACCACCGCATCTTAGCCAATTCGTGCCAAATGCGCTTGCTATATGGAAAATCGGTGTCTAAGCATTTGATCCATCCCGGGAGGTCCTGGACCGCTCCGGGGAACCAAACGGTGGATACAAAATCAAAGGAAAGTCAATCAAATAAGGAGGTAAAATCAAAAAAAGAAAAAGAGGTGATAAAGCATACTCGATGTGGAGACACTTACGCTTCATGTTCCATTCCTCTGGGATTGGCATCCTATCAGCAGGGATAAGGTCTGAGGTTCTGACTTTGACAAACCGACTCATCCGTCCTCGTCGATGCAGGCAAAGAACACTTTGGCGGATCGACGGTTTAGCTTGACTAAACCCCCTCGGAAGAGACGAGGGCTATACAATCTGATCAAATGATCGAGGGTGAAAGTCATTCACTCGACCATGTTGGAGACATATCGAATCATGTAGACAATCCTCCTGATATATCTCCAATAGAAACTTCATCATTTCACGACAGAAGTCGAGAATCACCGGATCTATCGGTGGAGATGAAGAATCTGCGGGGCCTAGAGTGAAAGGATACGTATATATGCTGAGGAAGCCGACTTTATATGTTACTATGCTTTCCTCAACTTTGGAGATTTCTACTTGTGCTGCCTCCCCCAACAGCAGTCTATATTTACTCTCTTTATATCGGTCACCACACGCATGTACCGAGACATGGGCTCGCATTGGCCCAGTGTAGAAGGGGGTTTCACGATGGTAAAATCGGAGATGGTATCAAAGGGACCAGAAATGCACTGCTCGATACTAGGAGGATTTTTTGATTTGCCCTTAGACGGGCGTGATAAAGAAATGGCTCCCTCTTTTTGAGGTACCATTTGGAGGTTTTCTCTATAATTGTAACTGAGTTTCAAAGAAAGAAGTTGAAGAAGCAAGCACAGAAAGAGGATGAAAGCAGAAAACAGTTATCTAAATTTTGAAGACTTGAAGATATTGTAAAAGTGTAAAAGGCAAACAATATAAGTATTTCTAGAAGCCATTTGGGCATGTTTGGGAAGCGAAAAGATCGAACCAATAGCGGTTCGTGGGCTTCTCGAGAATCATGCTGACAACGACCTTTGCGTAGCCTTTATGTCACGTCATTTAATGTTCTAACAAGGCTGACATCATAATTAGGATATTGAAGAGGCAAAAATTCAAGATTGTTTCTTATCACTTCATTCTTAGAAACACGGTGACTATCTGTATACAGGTAAAATCGGAGAGCCCGATTTTATGATTATTATGGCACTCCATAGCCCGTCTTAAGAGGGCTTGAAGCACAGTTCGAGGTTTGACATCAAGGAAGCATATCGAGGATTCTCCAAAATCGACCTCGGGGCAGTGTAAATGGATGACCATCATGGGAAAGTGAGAAATTTCCAAAAGACACGTGGTTAAAGCTGACCAAGTCTGCAAGAATAGTGCAAGTCTGTACCGTGACATTAAATAGCTGTACCAGTTGCATTTCTTTGTAATAATGACACATGTAATATGTTGGGATTACCCCTCCTATATAAAGGGGACCCTTTCCATTTTGTAAGGACGATATTCAATACAAGAACAAGAACATTCTCTGCTCTCTAACTCAAACATTCTCTACAATTGTTCCATTGGTTTATTGCTTTTTATTTATTGTGTTCATGGATTGTTCTTCATTTATTACTCATTGTTGATCATAAAGAGTCCATCTTCGAGGCCCTCAATACTGTTATATCTTCATCGACCGCCCTCTGTCAAGCCCTACCTCGAGGCCCTGTTTCGACCAGCTCGAGACCCCGTCTATCAATAGCTCGTCTGCGTATCACCACTTTCTTTTTTTATTATCACACTTTACTTACTTATATTTAGCATCTATTTCCTAACAACTAGTATTAAAATAGATCACATATTTTTAGAACCGTAAAATCAAATATAATTGTAATTACCATTTTCACGGTAAACAGGTATATTTCGGACCATGCCAAACCTGGGGACTTCGTGCCTCATTTTCTGCAAAATAAACAAAGTTAGACCCTTTCCCCCTCCGAATTCGACTATTTGCACATTAACGATTAGCATATCGACATTTGTTTCTCCAAATAATGCACATATCGTGGTTGCGCCCGCTGGGATTATGGAAATCCCGGTGGGCTTTGGACATGGTTTTTCTCATAGGGTTATTATGCGGACAACATATTAACCCATCCTAGGTTTGATCATGATGCATGTACAATTATTATTCGAGTAAGGTTTCTATAGAAGTCTAGATTGGTACCCCCAAGCGGACAACTTGAGGGGGAAAGGAACGAAACCATCGACCGCATTGCTGATTGACTAATTTTATCGTAAATAAGCCTTTCCAAATTCAAAAAGGGTAATGTAGGAAGAGAGCGAACACTCATCAAGTGCCGCTATGGTATTAATTACACACGAGTGGAATATAATGTCGAGCATGTATTAATGCAAAAGAAAAATAACACGTTGTCAAGTATTTGCATGATGAAAACGATAAAATGCGGTAATAATTGTAAAGGCAGGAAAGAAAGAAAACAAAGAGAGGAGTTAGTTCCATAATGAAAAAGTGATAAAAATAGGAAAGAGGGAATTTAGTAAGTATAATGTTGCAGTCAAACTAAACGAAGGACGGCAAATAAGTCCATGTAAAGTGGGAATGGGAAAGGGATGTGCAAGTATTAGCAAAAATAATAAAGACATACTTATTGAAAAAAGGCTAATTCACAAAACAAGTTTGTTATGGTAAGAGCCTAAGGATATCCCTAGCAGAGTCGCCATGCTGTCGCGCCCCCTTTTTCTCGCGAAATCGGGTTTCGGCGTTTGACAACTCCTTTTGAGAGAAGGGAAAAGGAATTGGTTGTTGGAGAGTCGCCACCTAACGAATTAAGATGCGTTAGGGAACCTATAGCAAATAACTCAGATTATACGAGTTTGCATCACCAGAGATCGGGTAAGGGCTCAAATTACCTTGAGGGGAAGGTGTTAGGCATCCCTCGAGGTTCACAACGGTGGGTCCCGACCGAACTTAACTTATGCGAATTAGTCTAAACAAGAAAAGCGAGGAATGGTTTAATAGGGATGGGGGTCCTAAGTTTTTTAGCCTATAGGATCACCCCGTAAAACATAAATAATACTTATAACTCCCCCAAGACTAGGGTGTTACTCATATTATTCAGCGGGCACAGACTATCATCTGCTGTTACTCGATTACTATCTTTGAGTTTTTACCTAAAATGCTCTAATCAATTCTAACTCGTGTCCTATGCGTGCGCTACTCATCCCTTACCTATGGTCCTGGAGGCATTGGAACCTCTATTTTGGATGGTTCTAGACTTGACCTAAGTTGCTTAAAATTAAAAATACTAAGCGACATACAAAACAGTTAGGACTTTCAAATAGAGACAAATATGGGATCAAATTAGCCTCCACATATAAACAGCAAATGCACGCAACTGATTAAATTTAGTAGATTTATTAATCGCAGAAACCTCTAGGCAGGATATCTTATGTGATGTTGAACAAACAAGAAGTCGTATATAGAATCAATTTCTTAGTGCGATTAGTAGAATCTACATATACTTGCCTACTGATTTTAGCATAGAGTAGTATCTAGGCGTTTTATACAATAGTAAATAATAGCAAGTCACAAGAACATGTCCAGAATTATTTGTCTAATCCTATAGGCATGTTGTCTAGGTGATTGACAGTTATAATCACAGAAGCATATTTAGAATTAGTTAATCGAGTCCTATAGGCATGGTTTCTAGTGGTAATAATTAACACAGTATTACATATTCTTAAAAAGATGATTTGGATGATAATTATACTGATTTAAAACCCTATAAGCATGATTTCTACAATTAAACTGATTTCAAGCACTATAAGCATGATTTCTACAGTTAAACTGATTTTAAAACCTATAGACATGATTTCTATAATCTGAATAGTATACAACAGGAATTTGCACGCTTTGGACCAGAGCATAATTAAGCCAAGTATTGATCTTATGGGCATGGTTGCTAACACGTAATTACTGGACAAATTAATACACATAAAAATATGATTTCTACCATATCGAAGCATTGGTCCTATAGGCAGGATTTCTAGCATGTAACTTCAACAACACTATGTAGAACCTATAGGCATAATCGACATAATATAGAGCTTATAGGCAGGATCAACAACACAGTAGAGAATCTACAGGTAGGATTTCTACCCAACTTTTGCAAATGAAAATAAGAAACCCCTTCCCAATTTTACTAAATACCCCAGATGTTATTACTAAAATTATTACAGACCAGGTTAATGAATGAATTACAAAAGACAAGTAAAACTATAGGGAGCCTACAACAGGCCTAAATACACCTGGACAACCCATGCCTTCAACCCATAACAGCTCCAAGGCTCTTATTCATAGATAGACAATAACCAGGGGTAAATGATTTACCCATGGCACACAGAACCCAAATCTCTAGTGTATCAGAGTTCCCAAGGGCTTCAAGAACCCAGGGCAATGCTCACACTAAAGAACAAATTCTCAGAAACAGTTCAAAAGAGATTAGAAACCAAATCCCAGTGCGTCAGAGCTCACAAGGGTCTCACATGGACCCCGAGCAGTGCTCACACTGGGGGAGGTCATGGACAGAACCTAAATAGTCTAAGGATGGGGATTCGGGATGGCATAAGAAGCACATAAAAAGTAGGCAATGGATAAGGGACAAAATTTGAAAAGACATACTTGATTTTAGGAAGCAAACATAGCAGAGTTCAAAAAATAGAGTATTTGATCAAAAAGGACAGCAAGACTCAAACACATAGGCATAATCACATTGAAATAGTTAGAAAAATAAGTTGGCAGGATTTACAAAGCTCTTTATGCACAAATGCATAATACTTAACAAGTAAACGCCTGAAAGGTCTAATTATGCTAAGTGTATAAGCCAATACTAAGGACAACACCATATTTACTCATATTAGGGAACAAACAACATGGTAGGAAAACATAAATCTGAAAAGTACCCTAGAGTTAAGCAATCACTTGAAAGAGTAGGGAATTAAATGGACTAAAGACGTGCTAAAGAACACATTATCAGGACACATAAGTGAAAGAAAATGCCTTAGCATACATTCGAACACATCAAGGCAAACATTGCAAAGATTCAGAATAAGTGAACTTGTCAATATCACCTATAGGTATTCTAGTGTTAACATAAGAGATTAATTTTAGAAGATTCAACGCAAGTTCTTAACAAAGTTGCATACATGAAGCAATTTTATAAGGAATTAAGCTACAGTACTTAAGAGGATTCATATTATTCAAAACAAGGATAAACAGTCGCAGAACTAACCGCATTAATTAGAGAACTAAAGAGACTCAAACAGACGTAAAATTGACAGAATCATTCTTACAAAATAAACTTAAGCACACTGGACCATAGGCACAAGTCACAGATACATAAGAATGAAATGACAAGGGTACAAAACTCACCAGTTAAACGAGAAGTGCAAGAAAATAACAAAGAACCACAGGTGTTTTGAATCGACAATGAGAAGAAAAGCCCAGAACTTAATGGCCTTGGCTTTCAGCCGGCCAAGATCACAATGTAGAATAAGAATAATAACATAATAGAGTTTAAGACTAGTAAGGTTAATGATTTTCGAGTCTGTCCCAAAGGAAAAAAGGGAAAGGGTTTAAATAGCCTTAAACTAGGGCATGCAAATATGGAAACAATCAATCACATTGTTTAAGGAAAAGTTCGGAATACTATTAAGGAAAGTCAATAATCAAACAGGTCTAACTAAAGCAAGTAACCACATATTCAGTAAATAAAAAACAGAATAATAATCGAAACACTAAAATAAAGTTAGTCGGAGTGAACATAGACAAATACTGAGGAAGAAATAAAAAATACAAGAACCTTTAACAGTTTTGAGCCCTAATTTAGGGCCAATAATATCACAAAAAATAGAAGGCAGATATACGAAAGGTCGAGATAATCAACCAAAACAGATCTTAGCAAGATCTGAGTCCTAATTTTAGGGCAAAATAAATTAGGGAAGGTTTTTTAACGAAAAATCACAAAAACAGACATACAAGAACATAAAAGAGGTTTTAAACAAAAAATGATAAGAATATAAACAGATCTGTAAAAAAATCTAAACCCTAATATTTAGGGTAAATGAGAACAGAGAAAAATCTCAGAGATTCGTACATAGAGATAGGGAAGACGAACACAAATGAGAAAAGATGAGGGTTCGAACCGGATTTGGTCCGAAAATGGAGAGATTAGCTTGCCATGTTAGGCAAGCTACTAAATTATACCATAATTGAGTAGCCAGTGGTAAGATAGAACCAGTAAGGCAAGGAAATCCTCAAGGGATTCTATCTCCAGTGAGAATCAGAGGAGATTAGGGGATGACGATGACTTAGGGTTCATGAGGGTGAGAGATGAGTTGAGAGGATTCAATGACGATGGGTGAGAGGGAACGGGTGGAGTCAGGGTTAGGAAGATAATATTAAAAGGGTAGGTTAATAGGGGGCCGTTGATCTTAGGAGATCAACGGCCGTGATTTAAAATGGGAGTGGGGTGGGTCAGTCGAATGGGTCGCAACCGGGTTAGAATAGTTGGGTCATTGATTTTGGGCTGGGGTTATTGGGTTAGGAATTTTAGGTGTTGGGCTGGGTAATTTAGGCTGGTTTGGGTAGCCTAGGTCCGAAAATAGGAGGAATTTAGGCTATTAGTTAAATACTCATTTTAATTATTAAAATAATTCGTAAAAATGATAAATAAAATATTATTTGTGCATAAAAATGGTTAATAGAAATTATTTCATACTTATAAAAATATAAAAAGTTATTTCTTGCAAAAATAAAGTAATTATAAGCATGTATAGGCTATTATTGCAAATGTGCAATTTTAACTTTAAAAAATGCAAATGTAATTATATGAACCAAAAATATTTAAAACCTAGTATGGATATAAATGATGAAGTTAGATGATAAAATCATCATAAAATAATTTGTGATGCATTTAATGATTGTTTATCTAATAAAATATGGTAATAAATTGATTTAAAAATCTTTAAAATTATAGAAGAATTAGGAAAAAATCCTTGTATGTGTTTATGAATCAAATGATGATGCATATGCACTCTTTTGAAAGTATATATGTATATTTGAAATATAAAAGGGAAAAATTGAGTATCAACATACTTCATTAGGGCATTAATATGAATTATTGAAATAGTAAACTAATTAACTATTTTAAGAAGTAATTTATGGATTTCTTTTTTCGCAATCCATTAGGCATGGCCTAGGACTGGTTTTTATTTATTTAAAAAATAAATAACAAGATGTCTGTGTTGTCCTACTAAAAGTAGGACTATAAAAATTGAAAAAACATAGAACCTATTATCAAAATAGGGCTTGCAAAACCCAACTTTGATATCACATGAAATACTACTAGCATTATCTACCATGTACAACACTAAAACTAGCCTAGTCAAATATAAGGACTTATATCCGACTTCCATAGTACTTGCACTGCCTAGCCATCTTGCAATTGCTGAAAAGCCCATGATTTGATTGCACAAGTAGCAACCCATTTCTAGTCTTGGTAGCTGAATCTCCTGATGTTGGTCATAATCCCCAAGTAGACATACTACACCAAAGAGACATTGAGCGAACAATGTAAAAAAATAGCGTACTTGAGACACATTGTTTCTGCCTCCATTTTTGGATGTGTTCCATGTATTATTTATTCTTTGACTTGCATGGTGATAATAATTAGAGGATGTATTGACTTGCTTTGCCAGGGTGTTAACCCATTTTTTAGTATGCAAGCCCGTGTCCCTCTTTAAATCCTTGTATACCTAGGCGACTGACCATCCAGTTATGGTTAACTTGCCTTCAAATTCGTGTGCTGTCCTTGTCTCTCTTGTTGACCGCCTTGCCAAGGGTGACACATCAAATGGCATAATATTGTGTTGCATAAAGGACCAGGCCTAGAATGCTTCAATATTTTCTTTAATGCACTGCCAAGAAACTTGAGAATAGGGGTCACCTTTTGGCCATCTTCATTGAATTTATGTCATACTTGTCACTTTTCCTTCTCCAAGGGAATGAGTACATAGTACTAATACCACATATAGGAGTCGTAATGAGTGACAAGTCATGAACACAATGATATATCCTGCAAAAAAGAAAACAATGTTAGTTGAAAACGATATCACCATGTACTCCTCCCTAAGGACTCGTACATGTTGATCATCTATACTCTCCTTCTCCCTACTCCACCTTGCCTCCTTATTACTCAATTTTTTGCTACCCTCACCCTTAAGTGTGGACATTGTAACTTGTCATCATTCACCATTCTCCTCCCTTTTGAATCCAAATCCCAAAAATCATTACCTTCAATGTCACTTACATCCAATGCATAGTTTGCAAGGTGATTCGCCAATTTGTTTCCTTCTCTAAAGATATATGTCACCTTGTACCTCCTTCCAACTAATAGCTCCCAAATATCCTTCACATGCTGTACTATATTCCAAGGAGGCATCCACACTCTCTCAATAATATTGAGCAGTAGCATGGAATCCGTTTGAATCCATATTTGATCAAAGTTATAGTCTCTACACACCCTTAAAGCTACAAGGATAGCTACTACCTCCGCTTCAGTATTTGTTGTTTCATGGATCTCCCTTCCAAGTGCATATACCACATATCCAACATCATCCCTAATACATACCCCAATAGAGCTCTTGCCCCGATTACCCCTAGATGCACTATCCATGTTAACCTTCACCCATCCCTCCATTAGTAGTTCCCACATCACCTTATCATACCTCAACTTTGGAGTATAGTATTCCAACATGTGCAGTAAGTCTTCCCATTTGTGAGGCACATTTACCAGCCCTGGCTTCCTAACTCTCACTAAAGATTGAAGAGATGAGGAGACCTGGTATATCACTCTACTAATCGTCACTGACTCCCCATGTTTGAAACTATTGCACCTTTTCCACAACTCCCAAATGATGCACGCTGACAGTGCTTGTAGTATAGGTTTGATTCTTGGTAACACCTTGGCTGTCCAGCATTGTAATTTCAAGATGCATGTTATCCCCTCTACATTAATTCCAGCCCTTGATAAAAAGTATTTCAACACAATTCTGGCAGCTTGTGACGTAAAGAACAAATGAATGACAGACTCTTGTTTTGGCTCCCTACAACACCAACATTTGGATGGCATAAAGTATCCCCATCTTCTCATAAAATAATCTAATGGTAACTTGCCTCTCCACACTTTCCACATGAAGAATGATACCTTGAATGGCAAAACTTTAACCCATATCATTTTGTAAGCCACCCTAGGATGATCCCTTCTCCTTACGTACTCCCACGCTGACCGGACACTAAACTTATCTCTAGTTTCCAAGCTCCAATAGGGGACATCTAAGGTATTATCCATCGCTGGAGGCTTCACCTTCTCCAGAATATGCATAGCAAACTCCTCAGATAACGCTTCCATTATTCTATCAATGTCCCAACCCCCTCCATCTACCACATCATAAACATTGTGGATGCTTTCATTAATTCCAAACTCCGGAGGGACAAGGAAATAAAAAGTCCCCAACCTTGTCCAGTTATCAAACCAAAAAAGAGAAGATCCCATCTTTGGATGCCACATAATTTGATGCTCAATTGCTTCCCTACATTCCAACATTTTCCTCCAAATATGCGAGCCATTTCTCCATGGAACAATCACTGCATTTAACTTCTTACAATACTTTTGACACATGAAAGAGCTCCATAGACTAGGCTTTGTTCTAAAGTTCCACCACGGCTTACTAAATAAGGCCTTTGATACATTGTGAAGTGATCTAAATGCAATACCCCCTTCATGACAAGGCATACACAAATTTTTCCATGATGCCCATTGCCTCGATAAACCTCCAATTGCACTACTCCAAGAAAATTGAGCAAAAATCTTGTTGAGATTATTAATTACATTTTGTGGGCGATTAGCTGCTGAGAGCAAATGAATGGGCATACTTTTAACAACATGATCTACTAACACTGCCGACCACCAATTGACAACAATTTCCCCTTCCGACCTTATAATCTATCCACGACTTTTGTGATCAAGCCTTTGTAATAATCCATCTTCCTTCTAGCATAAAAGATAGGACATCCTAAGTATATAAAAGGAAATTCATTCCTTTCAATACTAGTAGTCCGTTCAACAGTTTCAACAATATCCATATCCACAAGGTGATGCATATAGATTGCTGATTTACTCTTATTCACCAACTGCCCTGAAGCCTCTACATAAGCATGTAACACATTCATTACCAACCTTAGGGACATTTCATCAGAAGAGAAAAAAATGATAGTATCATCCGCATACGCAAAATGATTTATTTTAGGACTCCACCTAGGCATGCCAAATTCACCAAAATTTAAATTCTTATGGAGGGAATTAAGACCCCTAGACAATGCTTCTGCAGCCATAATAAACAGTGTCGAAGACACTTGATCTCCTTTCTTGACACCCCTTGTAGATTTGAAAAATCCATAGGCCTGCCCATTAATTAATACTGAATACCAACTGTTTGATACAATACCATACACCAGCCCTATGAACCTCTCTCCAAACCCCATCTTCCTTAACACCTTTGTTAGAAACATCCAGGAGAGCCTATCATACACCTTAGTCATGTCAAATTTAATAACTACATTAGGCCTTGCCTTAGTTCTAAGCCTAATGTCAGTTATTATCTCTTGTGTTAGCAATACATTCTCAACAATGCTCCTTCCTTTTATGAATCCAGATTGCTCCATAGAGATAATTCTAGGAAGGAACCCTACTAACCTTTAATGAACCACCCTTGAAATAATCTTGTTTGAGAAATTACTCAAACTTATTGGCCTCAATCTGAAAATGTGCAAACCTGCTTCTTCTTTGGCAATAGTACGAGGTTCGTATGGGTTATACACTTGGGCATTACATACCCATTGAATGTAGCTTTCACCATGTCAACAATATCATCCCCAATAATGTCCCAACAAGCATGATAAAAGCTCCCTGAAAACATCCGGACCACTTGCACTCTCACCATTTAGGCCATAAACTGCCTGCTTCACTTCCTCCTTGGTAGGCTGCCTCATCAATTCATCATTTTGTTCCATGTTGATAAGTGAAGAAATATAAGGATTCAAAAATCTGTAGGGACTACTGATTCGGAGAATTGCTCCTTGAAAAACCTTACTGCCTCCTCCGCAATTTCAACATGAGCATGAAAATTTTTTGTATCATTTGAGTTGGAGTCTTTTTCTTTTTCCATTAACATGAGCATGAAATTTTTTTGTATTTATATCACCATCAATGAACCACTGCATTCTAGCCTTTTGCCTCAAAAAGTTCTCCTCTATTGCCAAATATTTGATCATTTGAGCTTGGACTCTATGTAGCCTCTCCTTATTCTCTTGTGTTGGATATTCTTCAAATTGAGCCTCATGAACCACTACCACATCCTACAAGCTAGATAATTTCTGGAATATAACCCCAAAGGTGGCCTTACTCAAGGTAGTCAGTGCCTTCTTGAGTTTCTTTAATTTGAAATTAAAGATCACAAAAGGATTTGCACTAAAATCAGCATGCCAATTCTCTTTCACAAAATCTTTGAAGGTCACATTCTTTATCCAAAAATTCAAAAACCTAAAATGTTTCTTGACTGGAGCAGCTTCAATATCATATTTCAACAATATAGGTCGATGATCAGACCCTATTTTGGATAGGTGCATGACCTCAAGCCCAGGGAATGCTTGTTGAAACTCCATATTACCAAAACATCTATCTAGTCTTTTGAAAATACACTCCTCATCGGCTCTTCCATTCCACCATGTGAAGACACTGCCCTTCAAACCCAAATCTGATAAGTTATAAGTTGATATGCAATGCCTAAAATCATCAATCTCATTTATAGATACTGGCAATCCTCCAAAATTTTCTTCCTCATCCATATTACGTTCAAATCTCCACCAACTAGCCATGGGACTGCCATGTCTACAGACAAATTATATAGTGAATCCCATAGCTCTATTCTCTCTATTGGATCACACTTTGCATATACTAAGGTCAACATTAACTTCACATGAGTTTCAGAATAAGTTAGCCTTAGTGTGAGTTGTTGAACCATGTCATTAATGATCTCCACCTCAAATACTTCATCAATGAACACCCAACTTTTATTAGAAACATTTGCAATTTCCTGAGCAAATCCAATTCTCCTTCTATATTTTTCTAGTTTCCTAGCTTGCTGCTTAGGCTCCATGAGTCCAATGAACTCAAAGTGGTATTGTCTATTTATTGTAATAAACCTCTCAAACGCCTGCATGGTCTTCACTGACCTAATTTTCCAACTCAATGCATCCATCAAATAAGGGATTTCGAGATTGTACTCCTTGTTTGTACTCCTGTTGAAGAGATAATTGAGAGTTACTTGACTGGATCTTTAGTTGCTTTCCTTCTCCCTTTAGCTTCAAATTTTGCTTTGTCCACGTGTCTAGGAGATAAGTCTCCTTGCCTTGCAATGTTTCTGAGATTTTGGACAGTTGATTCTTCATCAAGATCTTTGCCTAATGTCACTCCTTGATCATGATCCCCTTTACCTTCTCCTTCAACCTGTAACACTTCACGACATTGTATTTGCATGACTTTTTGACTCCCCGTTTTGTTTTGTTGCTTCTCCACTTTGCTTGCCAATGGACCAATATTGCTCATCTTCCCTAGGTCTTGCTCTTTAGATAGTTGTTTGTCTCCAGTTTTCGCCCCCTCATTCCTATTGCCATTAGAACTTTTAGGATTGTCACCCGCTGCTCCAGTATCACCCGGATCACCCATGTAGACATTAATGTCACTAGGGTTCACTGTAGCTCCACTAGGGTTTCCTTCCAATAAACTAGGGCTGCCCGGTTCAACATTAGATAACCCTAGTACCTATGTAGTTCCTTCAAGTTCTTCTCAAGTAGTAACTACCTCCTTTCCATGAGTAATTTTGTTGGCAATGTCTTCATTGTTATCACTTTGTACCTCTTCTTCTACTTCAATATCTTAATCTATTTCAGCTTTCATTCCATCTGGAATCTCTCCTTCTTCTGAGTCTGCTTCAATTTGATTCTCCCATAATCTGCCACCAGTCCATTTAACTCTCTCACTTGACTGAAAAACCTCCTCACCTGTGCTAACTTCCTTGTATGCCAAGTTATCCTGCTTCTTTGTTAAAATACCTTCCACCCTTGTCTCCTGCGATGGAACTTGTTGAATAGGATTATTAGTGGTCACCATATTGCCAACAAACGTACGATGAACCCATTGAGATGTAGATTCCTTATTTGTTGCCTCTCCGTTCCTTCCATCTATTGGAGTAGTAAGAACTCCTTTTTGCACTGCTTCACTTCCAGTAAAAGGAATTTGCTTTTGCCCTGGAACCTCAACATCTACTCCTTGCTTTGCTCCAGTTGTATTACGATTAAAAGCTATAGCAGTAGCCTTCAACTGATTCCCATTCGAACTATGATTAGTAGTTGACTTGGCAGACCCATTCCCAACTCCAATAGGATTAGGTATATTTTCCACCAAAGTTAACTGATTATTTTTCACGTGTTCCCCATCTTCAATCTCCAAGATTTCAAATTGATTCGTTGTTTTATCCTGCTGCACTGCTTTCTCCAAAGGAAGTTGTTGGCCTTTATCAACCAGGACAATTTCCTTCCTAATAACTACACGATCATCTCCTTGTTTAGTCCCTTTTTAGCATGATTATCCCTCACTTACTTCCATTGTTCTTTCCCCTTCCCATTATTATTACCAACTACTTTACCACTTGACAAGATCATTAAAGGACCTTGTTGATTTCTAGTATTTGGGGAAGTAGCTTGTGTACCTTGATGTCTAGTCATTGTTTCTCCTTGTGTTGGTTGTTCTTTGTTCTCCACCAATTCAGGATGAAGCCTCCAACATTCTACCATATCATGACCTTGTAGTTTACACTCCTTGCAGTATTTTGGCAAGTAATCATACTTTATGTTCACCCACTCCGTCCTTAACTCACCAGAAGCTTCATTATGAATATTAATTCGAACCTTCTTGGGTAGCTCACCCAAGAGATCAACCAATACCTTAACTCTAGCACAACTTGGCCTAGTTTTGTTAACAGTTTCCATATCAAGATGTAATGGTTTTCCCACAGCAGTGGCCAAAGAAAATAGGCATTCTTTAACAAAAAACGTAGGCAACAAATTTGGGAAGGAAATCCATGCCATCACCTTTGATGTCTCCTCTCTAGCTTTGAACTTATGATCGTAAATCAAAGTTCTCAATTTATATTCATGTCCCACCTTATCTTTGACATAATAAACAGTTTTGGATGTAAATTCAATAAAATCTTGCCATAATGACATCCTATCTAATACATGCCTATCACGTAAGAAGCCAATATTACATTCACCTTTAATTCCACATTGAATTGGAATTATTCTACGTAGTTCATTGAGCTCAAGCCAACCATATGAGAATTTTCACACCACTGCGTATTGAAGGCCTTCAATCAAATTCATTCTCTCCACTTCTGCCTCCGTAAAATCTACAGTGTGATGTCCATTAAGTAGAATTGTACGCCTAGGTTGAATTGGCTCGATAGAACTATTACGTTCTTGCATGGCAGTATTTAATGTAGCGGGTTTAAGAATTTTTGAATAGTTTAGGGGCTGGNGGGGGGGGGGGGGGGGGGGGGGGGGGGGGGGGGGGGGGGGGGGGGGGGCTGACCAGCCGTAGAGGAAGGCTGGCCGCCTGCCAAAGTGGCCATGGTAGCCGTCGGTGTGATGATCGGCCTGGGTGAGAAGAGAGCATTTTTCTTTTTCATTTTTTTGTGTGTGTTTTTTTATAACTGTAATTAACTATAAAACTTAGAAATTATTTCTTACAAATCCTAAAATAGTAAATATATTTATAACTACATAATACGAATGTTAAATAATTATTTTAAGACTAATACTGAATTAATTTGAAGAAATAGGTATTCATTAATGAAAAATACTTTGAAAATATTTATTGCAAATTATTAGGTAAAAAATAAATTAATTTTAAAAGGTAGGGTCAAACTTGGCTGTAGCTGCCCCTCTTTGACCGGAGATGATGAAAGAGTTTTCGGGCAAAGAAATTGAACCAAAACCAATTTTGTCTTGACTTTTAGGCAGGCATTGTAAGAGATGGGCAAGGTGAATTGTAAGATTGAATTGATGAAGAATATCGGGCCGAATTCTGGCTTTGAATTAATTACATATCTCTCTCTTAATGAGGATCAGGCCTCCTTCAGTTCTGGAGTATGGATTTTAGGGAAACGGCACTCATAGGAATTGCCCCAGTATCGTATTGCGACGATACGACGAGGCGGAAGGTTGGTCACTCAAGGTGGCTTGAATTTCGTGACTTGATTTGAATGATTCAAAATTTTGAGCTCGTTGGTCATCTTGAGTTGAGATCATAGGCCCGCTACTGGGTTGGCTGTCCCCATAGCATTGTAGTTCTGTTTGCTTCTAAGAAAAAGTTCCACATTGCGGTGTTTGTTCCTGCAAAACCAGTGAAATACACGCACACCAATATATTGTAATGCTGAATATATTAAGATGTGATGTAAATGATGTAGGAATGATGATGCCTGGCTACCGGCGAGCCGTTATTTGAGATTGGAATGATGTGATACTTGATCCTGACTCGATTTGTTAGCCGGGCTGTGTAGCATTTCGCAACTGTCAGAGCATTTGAAAATTGTCTCCGCTTGTTGGGAGAGCTTGATTGGTAAAGTGCGTCTCCGCTTGTTGGGAGAGATTTTCACTAAGAAATGTCTCTGCTTGTTGGGAGAGGTCGATTTGTAGAGTGTGTCTCCGCTTGTTGGGAGAGCTTCGCACTAAAATGTAAAGTATACTCCGCTCGAGACTGATTGATAAAAATCCTAATCATGCCTAAAGTTTCACAAACAGAACGTTAAGACATTAAAAGTACTAGCAAAATGAAATATAATCATGCCCAAGAGATACTCTTGACTGCGAAGCTAGGTTGAAGCCATCGATTGGCAGAACATTGGTGACGAAGTTTGAGATTGTCTATTCCGGCATCCGTGAATGACGCAGCGTTGTTGTGGATTGCTTTTTGTTGGTGAAGTTTGCAATTTGCTATACACAAGACTCTAGTTGGCGAAGCCGATGTTCGATTTGTACATGGCCCTTCGATTGATTGAAGTGACAGTTTGTTATATACATGACTTTGATTGGCGAAGCGGACATGCAATTTGTACAAGGTGTTCCGATTGATTGAGCGGGAGATGTGCTATATAGATCACTTCTATTGGTGAAGCCGACACGCAATTTGTACATGGTGCTCTGATTGATAGAGTAGGAAGTTTGCTATGTACAAAATTTTGTGTCAACTGTCTATTTGCGAGGTACTTGCAAAGGATTCAAAAGTTAGCTTTAGCTGTGCTCGAAAATTTTATGTAAAAGGAGGGTTGATAATCTTAGGCAAGTGGTTGATCCGTTATTTTCCCCAGTGTTGTCCTACCGATTCTTTACTCCCTGTTGACCATGCACCCAAAGAAAACTTCTTAGTGGGGGGGGGGGAGGAGTTGGTTTCTGTCGACCACAGTGTTGGTTTGCCCCAGCATTTGACATCATTGTTCCACGAAGTTTGGTAGATGGAACAAATTACTATATACACATATGTTTTTAGAAAACATTTTGAAAATACTTGTTTCTTTTAAGGAAAATGCCGTTGTTCCAGATTATGAAATGTTACGAAAGGTTCTCCACATGTGAACATATCCCTTTGAGAACTTCGTCTTGTTGCTGCCGATCATTCTATGACATCTCTAACAACACGACTACTTGCTGTTGAGACTATGACCTAATTAGAACTAATGCATTACAAAGGTTTTCCTAAGGTAATGACTGAACTCTTTTAGGTTGCCTATGTATCCAAAAATGGAATCAGGTCTTAACGTAGTTTGTGGGATGATGATAAAATATGATGAAAAATGATCGAGCCTGACTCAGGCAGCCTACGTATCTAAAACAGAATCATGTCGAAACTTAGTTTGATTACAACAGATACAAAATGATGAGACTAAGAATGAAAATGGCCAATTCTGACTCAGACAACCTACATATCCAAATGGAATCAGGCCAGAACGTAGTTCAATTACAAAAGATGACTGAATCCGATGTTGATTACCGACGTATTCCTTTCTGAGGAAATCAAGTCGGTGTAGTTACGGAACAACATACAAAAGTGAAATTTTGTTTTTCTATTACAAGAGAAGGGGGGGGGGGGGGGGGGGAGGAGTTGGTTTCTGTCGACCACAGTGTTGGTTTGCCCCAGCATTTGACATCATTGTTCCACGAAGTTTGGTAGATGGAACAAATTACTATATACACATATGTTTTTAGAAAACATTTTGAAAATACTTGTTTCTTTTAAGGAAAATGCCGTTGTTCCAGATTATGAAATGTTACGAAAGGTTCTCCACATGTGAACATATCCCTTTGAGAACTTCGTCTTGTTGCTGCCGATCATTCTATGACATCTCTAACAACACGACTACTTGCTGTTGAGACTATGACCTAATTAGAACTAATGCATTACAAAGGTTTTCCTAAGGTAATGACTGAACTCTTTTAGGTTGCCTATGTATCCAAAAATGGAATCAGGTCTTAACGTAGTTTGTGGGATGATGATAAAATATGATGAAAAATGATCGAGCCTGACTCAGGCAGCCTACGTATCTAAAACAGAATCATGTCGAAACTTAGTTTGATTACAACAGATACAAAATGATGAGACTAAGAATGAAAATGGCCAATTCTGACTCAGACAACCTACATATCCAAATGGAATCAGGCCAGAACGTAGTTCAATTACAAAAGATGACTGAATCCGATGTTGATTACCGACGTATTCCTTTCTGAGGAAATCAAGTCGGTGTAGTTACGGAACAACATACAAAAGTGAAATTTTGTTTTTCTATTACAAGAGAAGGGGGGGGGGGAGGGGGGAGGAGAGAAACTGAAACCTATGTGGGTTGCCTACGTGTCCCTCTATGGGAAGTTAGGTTGAACGTAGTTCAGTTACATCAAAACCCTAAATTTATTTTTCTTCAGACATAGTATCTTTTGATTGCATCCGAGTTGATAGGATTCATGCTTGACTCTTCCATCCATTTCTACTGAAATTACATCTCCACCAGATAGTGCTCGGTGAACCACGTAAAGTCCTTGCCAATATGGTGCAAACTTCCCTTTAGCTTCTTCTTGATGGGGAAAATTTTTCTTCAAAACCAACTGCCCCGGTGTGAATTGGCGAGGCTTCACCCTTTTGTTAAATGAACTAGCCATCCTGTTCTTATATAACTGTCCATGGCACATTACATCCATTCTTTTCTCATCAATGAGCATGAGTTGTTCTTGCCAGACCTGTATCAACTCTGCGTCGTCCAATTTTGCTTCTTGAATGATTCTTAAGGGCGATATCTCGACTTCTACGAGTATCACTTCTTCAATGCCGTATACCAACATGTATGGCGTTGCCTCAATAGATGTTCTCATGGTAGTCTGATAACCTAACAAAGCGAAAGGTAGCTTCTCGTGCCATTGTCTGTGATTGTCCACTATCTTTCGCAGAATCCTCTTGATATTCTTGTTTACTGCCTTGACTGCTTCATTCATTTGCGGTCTGTAGGATGCTGAATTGTGGTACACAATTTTGAACTTCTCGCAGATTTCTCTTATGAGGTTAGCGACATTGTCAGTGATGATGGATTTTGGTATTCCAAATCTGCAGACGATGTTATTTCAGACAAAATCTTCCACTACCTTCTTTGTGATGGCCTTTTAAGTGGATGCCTCGACCCATTTGGTAAAATAGTCGATGGCTACCAAGATAAAATGATGTCCATTTGATGATGCAGGCTCTATGGGCCCGATTATGTCCATGCCCCATGCGGCGAACGACGACGGTGAACCTAATATGTTTAACTCATTTGGTGCAACAAGATCAAATCTCCATAAATCTAGCATTGGTGACACTTCTGCACGTAATGGATACTATCGCTTTCCATAGTCATCCAAAAGTATCCAGCTCTCAAGAATTTTTTTGGCTAATGAACTCGTTCATGTGGGGTCCGCACGTCCTTGCATGTATTTCTTCCAACAATCTAGTTGCTTCAGCGACGTCTATGCATCTCAGCAAACCTAAGTCTGTGGTCCTCCTGTATAAGACTTCTCCGTTGAGGAAAAAGTGGTTTGCTAACCTCCTGAGGGCTCGCTTTTGGCCATTAGTAGCATTTTCTGGGTACTCCTGGGTCGCAAGGAATTTCTTGATGTCGTGATACCATGGTTTACCACGTAGTTCTTCATTTACATGAAAGCAATAGGCATGTTGATCCCTATTTCTACCTTGATTGGATCAATGTAATTCTTATCCGGATTCTGAATCATAGATGATAAGGTCGCAAGGGCGTCGGCGAACTCGTTCTGAGTTCTGGGGACATGCCTGAAATCTATCTATGTGAACTTCTTGCACAACTCCTTTATGCAGTACATGTACGACAATATCTTGATATTGTTGGTGGACCATTCTCCTTGGACTTGGTGTATTAATAAATGGAAGTCTCCTATGACTAACAGTTCGTTGATGTTCATGTCGACTGTCATTCTAATTCTAAGGATGCATGCCTCGTATTCAGCCATATTATTGGTACAAGGGAATCTTATCATTAACGACGCTGGCTAGTGTTGTCCATATTTTGAAATCAGGACTGGCCCAATCCCTACTCCTTTGAAGTTTGCTGCTCCATCGAAAAACATTCTCCATCCCGGGTTTGATTCTATAATATCCTCCCTGGCAAATAGTACTTCTTCATTAGGGAAATACGTGGTAAGCGGTTAGGAATCCCCATCCACTAGATTCTCAGTGAGGTGGTTGGCCAAAGCTTTTCCTTTTATAGCCTTCTGAGTTATGTACACAATGTCAAATTTGCTAAGGATAATTCTCCATTTAGCTAGCTTTCCGATAGGCATTGGCTTATTAAAAATGTACTTGAGTGGGTCGATCCAAGATATTAGATGCGTAGTGTATGCCGTCATGTAATGCCTTAGCTTATGAGCAATCCAAGTCAGAGCACAACAAGTGCGTTCGATCAAGGTATTCTTGGCCTCGCATGGTGTGAACTTCTTGCTTAAGTAGCAGACGAAATGCTTCTTTCTCCTAGTTTCATCATACTGCCCAACCACACAGCCAAAAACGTTATCCAAGACTAACAAATAGAGAAATAACGGTTTCCCTGGTTTAGGGGGAACCAACACTGGTTGTTTTGAAAGATACTCTTTGATTCCGATGAAGGCTTCCTTGCACTCCTCCGTCCATTTCGTGGTAGCATCCTTCTTTAGCAACTTGAAAATTGGTTCACAGACTACCGTTGACTGGGCTATGGAACGATTGATGTAGTTAAATCTTCCTAGGAAACTCATGACACCTTTCTTGCTCTTTGGTGGCGGTAATTCTTGGATGGCCATGACTTTTGACGATTCCAGTTCTATCCCTTTCCTTCTTACAAAAAGACCCAATAGTTTCCCAGCAAGGACTCCGAACGCACACTTTGCTGGGTTCAACTTCAAACTGTACCTTAGCAGGCGTTCGAAAAATTTCTTTAGGTCTTCCAAGTGCTCTGAACTCTTTTGAGATTTTATGATGACATCATTAACATACACTTCAATCTCCTTATGAATCATGTCATGAAAAAAGGTCGTCATGGCCCTAATGTAGGTGGCGCCGACATTCTTGAGATCAAACATCATAACTCCATAACGATAGACTCCCCAAGGCATGGTGAAAGCTGTCTTCTCTTTGTCATCCTCGTGCATTATGGAGTTCATGCTTCGCGTAATTGTCGATGAGGTGGATGCTGATTCTGGTTTCTTTTATATCTTCTTCGCTTCCAAGATTGGCCACTTCCATTTTTTCGAGATTGGGCTTCTTCTGGCTCTCCAACTTTTCAATCTCCAGGCATTACTTCATAAGATCTTTGAAAAACGTTGCACTTGAATTCGATAAATATCTAGTACTGATGGCATAGGTACCAGAAAAACCATAATAGTATTTGTGGAAATCCTTGGCTTGAGCTATGAATATATGGCAGAACGGATATTCTGGATTGACCCCATATGGCTTGATAATGGATCCTCTATGTTGCCGGAAAACTTGGAGCTCATAATAAGTTCTTCTTTCCATAATAATCGATGGATCAAAGGGATCCATGAGGTTGAACAACTCCAGTGAATGATCTATTGGATTCAATGAACTTGTTCCTGGTACATTTGTAAACATGAAGATGTGGCTGATTAGCTTTTGCTTTGACTTTAGTTTTGCTAGGGAAAATCTCGTTGAGAATTCTTCTGGCCGTGACAGAAAATATGCGAGAATATTATCCTTTCCTTTCACGTGTCTGACTTGAAACTTGTATGGAGAGAACCATTGGGCCCATCTGAGAATTTGAGGGTTGGAAATAACTTTTGCATTTATCTAGATCATCTTGTGAAAGGCCTTCATATCCATTTCTATCAGAAATTTTGTGTGAATCAGGAAAAAGTTAAATTTCTTGATTCCATTCTTTACTGCAAGGATTTATTTGAAGGTGGAGTGGTAATGTTGCTCGGCCTCTTTGAATTTTTCGCTGGCATATCCGCATATTTTTCTCTGGCCATCTTTTTATTCAAATAGAACGGCTCTCCAATATTAATTGATGGCATCAGTTTGCAGTATCTTCTTACCGTCTGAAGGGATGTCGAGGGACTTGACTTTTTTAGAAATCTCCTTTATTTCCATGACTGCTTCATCTTGTTTCCTTCCCCATGATGGAGCAATTTTCTTGAGCATCTCTGTGAGCAGAGAAATATATGTAGAGATATTTGGGATGCAATCTCTCACATAATTTACTATACCCAAGAACTGTTGGATCTGCTTTGTTGTGAGGCTGGTATCTGGAAACTTGAGTAATTCTTGACATATATGTGGTCCTGTACTGTATGCCCCTTGGACAAAATGCATTCCAAGAAAATCAATTTCTTTTTGGGAAAGAACCATCTTTTTTGCTGAAAGCATGATCCGATAGTGTGTTATCAATGTCTCAAACTGAGAAGCAAGTTGACATGTTCCCGTAATGTATCACTAAATAATATGATGTCATCAATGTAAACAAACGAGTTATGGAGGATGTGCTAGAATATTTTTATCATGGCTTTTTCGAACATGGAGGGTGAGGTTTTCAATCCGAAGGGCATGAATTTCCATTGGAAGTGATGATCGGGGATGTAGAATCCCGTTTTGGGCCTTTCTTCAGGGTGGATTCCAAAGTGCCAAAATCTAGATTTTAAATCAAACTTGGAAAACAATTTGGCCTTGGCTAAGTGGGAGAAAAGAGTGAGTTTATTCGGGATAGAGAATTTATCATCTTGGAGGAAATGGTTAAGTGGCTGGTAATTAATGACTAACCTGAGTTGTCCTCTTGTTTGATCAACTCTTTTGTTGACATAAAATGCTTTACATGCCCATTGTGAATCAGATGGCTCTATTAGATGAAATTCCAAATGTTCTTCGCATTCTTTCTTTACAAGCTGAAGATGATCTGGATTCATGCCTGAATGACTGGCTTTTGTTGGATTGATGTTTTCATTTTTCTTGAAAGGGATCTTGATAAAAACTCTTCATTATTCCATAACGGGATTTTCCATTTCTTCATGAAATCCTTGTGGGATTCAGCACATGAATACTCAATGAGATTTTGCTCAATCTCTTCGATTTTTTCGTCGTTGGTGATTTGGAATAGCATTGGAATCTCATAATAAGGTTTGAGCTGCTTCTTGAAATCTATCCCGTTAGCTTGGATCTGGAGTTGATCTCTAAGTTGTCTGTAAATGTCGAATCCAACAATAAGATCTTTTCCTGGTACATTAGAGCCTATCAGCTTGGTTCTGTACTTCAATCCTGGAAAGAACTCAATTATGACCGGATGCTTTGCGATGACGGTGGTTGTCAGGATTCCATTTGATGCAGTGTTAAAATTCTTAAAGTGTAGCACCCATTGATCTTCAGGGAGAACAACAAGATTTATGAGTGAGGAAGCAGCTCCAGTGTCGATGAAAGCAATAACTCGAGTTGGTTTATCCCATTTGGATAAATAGACTTTGAGTTCTAATTGAGGAACGACTACGAGAGCGTTGATCTCCTCTCGGGCTTTGATCACTGGTTTTGAAATTTGGTAGTGATCATGGCCTTGATCTTCATAGATATCAAGAGAGAATAAAGTTTCTTCACTAGGTTTATCATCCACAAAGAATATGGATTCAAGGTCTTCCTATTTTCCGACATGTATGCCAGTGTAATCTTCAATATCTTCAAGGAGTTTGACAGATCTTCTTGATTGGGGACAATTTTTCGCGAAATGTCATATCTTGTGGCATATAAAGCATCTATTTTTCTTGTGAAAATTTCCTGGCCTTCTTCGTTTGAAATATTTTGTGTGTCACTTGGACCTTGGTTTTCCATCTGGAATTCTTGGCCATCTGAAACTCCTGAATCCTTTCTATCTCCAAGATGTGTGGCAGGAACATTTTAATCCAGTGATTAAATCGGATTTGCGACATGCTTTGTCAAGTGCTGGATCGGATTTAGGGATGAGCGCTTTGTACAAATGTCCTCCAATACTACAAAAATAGCTTGCCTGATGTAGCCGACTTGTGGGACTATTATTGATTGAAACATTTCTTCAATGATGGGCATGGTTCGGCTTGCCAACAGCTTTGGAAGGGAAGAGACAAAGGCTTGCTTCAGGTTGATGTCTCCACCGATTTCAAAGTATATCTTTGCCATTTTCTGAAAATGCCTGTCAATGTCATTTATGTCGAATGATACACACCTCATCTCAAAGAGTTGTCTTCGAATTTTATCTTGTCTTTGGCATGTATCCCCGCTAAAAACTTCATGTAGGATTATGATGTTGAAGGCAAAATCCTGGGAAGTAAGAAAATTATTTTTATCTTGAATCCCAAGTGAGTTCCACCAATCTCTGAGGATTCCTGAAAACTGTGAAGTTAGTTCTGACAGGATTATATACTTTTCTCGTTCCACCAAATTTTTGGTCACCATCCAAGTATAGAAGTCTTGGATCCTTCGAGGCCATTTTGAAACGTTGACGTCATCTAAGGTGAAAGTGTGGAAGCCAGTTCCAACTGGTTTTGACGCCATGGTTCATGTCTTCTTTCTGGGATCTGTCATGCCTTCTTGATCCTCCTCTACTTCCGATATTTCTGGGTCTCTTGGTTGGCTCACAAATATTAATGGGTTTGTCTTCTTCAGAAGAATTTGTTGTGGATTCATTGCTTGATTGAGAGCTATCTTCCATTGTATCATCGTCAGATGAACTTAGAGATTCTGACCATGTTGTATCTTCTTTTGACATGTTTCTTGGCTGGGAGACATAGAGGTCTAGAGTCTTTTGATAAGAAATTATCTGACTTTCGGGGTTGGACCCTTTTGAACTTTCTCCTTGGTCTCGCCTTTTCTTGGTTTGTTTCTTGGCTGCAAGAGCATCTTTCCTTTCCCAAATCATTTTTGCAATATCGAATTCAGGTTCTTCTTTTAAGGGTTGGGTGAAAGAGATAGGATTATGTGAGGTAGTAGGATAGGTAGAAAAGGTGTTGTCCAATTTTGGTGGGGAATATGCTTGTGTTGACATGGGGTTGAAGGTCGATTTTGAAGGGAAAGGTGGGGTTTTTGGTGACTCAAAGCGGTCATTTTTCAAAAGTTGGATTTGTTCCTTGATTGAAATCGCCTCCTTTTGTTGTTGTTGGAAGAACTGGAAAAGTGAAGTTCCTGGCGGACAAATCTCATATTGTAAATTTGCCAATCTTAGTTCCAATGCTTTGATTAGTCCTTCATGCTGAGACGATGTCTGCTCCACCTTTTCTCAATTGTTTCCACTTTGCTCATTAACCTTTTTATGTATAGGCCACGTTTTATGGTGTTTCCACTATTGTTGAGCACTTTGTTTTGGCAGATGGAATTTTCTGATTTCCAGTTCGTTGTTGCCTCGATGTCACTCATTGAGGGTTTTTCTCCAGAAGGTAGTACTATGTTTTTCTTGGGGATTTTTGGAGCATGGCTGATACCCTCTTTTTCAAAAGGTTGAAGTGGAGGAAAATCTTGGGTATGGCTGGAAATTGAAGGGCTCAACATGAATATTTGTGGGTGTGTGGATTTTTTGGTCGATGGGGTTTTAGGTTCAGGTGGCTTTTTGGATTCTGGGTTACGAGTTGATGGTGGTTTGGGTTTGGGGGTTGTTTCACTATCTTCCCATCTTGGAGTGAATTTTTCTAGTAATTTTCGCCATTCTTGGCGTTTGTAACTGACAAGAAATTCAGATTTACCTAGACGACTTAGTGAGCCAATTGAAGGGTCTTTATTTTCATATTTGTCTCGAAATTGCTTTTCAGTAGTTTTTCCCTTTTTCTTGGATTTTGGTTTAGCCTTGTTGAGGCCAAATCTTTCCCAATGACACATGTTGTGTTCATCATATTCTCCAATTGGATCTTCAAAACAGTGTTGGCAGTCGCAGCCGAGATCCCAAGGGCAGTGTCTCGTAAGGGGGCATTTGAACCACCAAACTCTTCTGCTATCTTTGTCGAAATGTTTACACCAGTAATTTTCTTCCATGATAGTTTGTATATTCCAGAAGGTTTCTCTTTCAAGGTTAGTGTTAGGGTTCGTGTCTTTGGGTTGGATCATTTGGCAAGAAATGATGGTTTTATTAGGGTTTTTGATATGGGAATGGTCAAAGCTTATAGAAATGGTTTTTCACATTTCTTTTTATAAAAGTTGGTTCACCAGATTTTAGAGGTTCTTTTGGTTCCCTTAACCTTTCATAATTTGTGATCCAGGAATCAGGAAGAATTTTGACAAGCTTATCTCTGGAAATTTGTCTAGGTATTTGGGTGCACATGGTGTTTCCTTTGGTAACATCAACATTCAAGAGTAAAGAATTTTCTCCTCCGAGGAGGCAGAGATCCATGGTATGATTTTGGTCCCGCCACGCCATTTGATGATGAAGAGTCTCTTGGATAGAATCTTTGGCTTGTGGGGCAACTTGAATTTGAACTTGGATTTTTAGTGCTTTGGTTAAGTATGGGTCATAAAGGGACATGTTGAAATTTTGGAAGGATAGTTATGAAGACAGTCCCTGCATTCAAGGTAACTTCTGCAGTACCCAGATTTGCATGTTGGTACTCCAAGTATATTGTATCTAAAAGAGAAAGTCGAGCAACAACATGATGACCTTTTCTTCCATGATAAGTCAGAGCAATTCGGATAGCACAAAAATGGATATGGGTAAAACCATGATCTCTCCATTGTCCGGGAAAATCATCTGGAATTTGAAGGGTAATAAATTGTTCCTCTCGAGTGGCAAGAATAGGATGCTGGTCAAGTTTTGAGGCAGCAACATATTCTTTGACTCCTTTTGGTTTGTGTTGGACTAAGGATGGGTTGGCTCTGATACCACACAGTACAAAGAACAGAGCAAGAGACTCCAAGAAAGCAAACTATCGGTACAAAGAACAGAGCAAGAGAATCCACGAAAGCAAACTATATCATAAATACGAATTTTCCTACAAAAGGGCTGGCTATTGCCAAGCTACACTAACAATTAATTTTCTTATAATCGCAAAAGTTTTCCTACAAAGGGGCTGGCTATTGCCAAGCTACACTAACAATTAATTTTCTTATAATCGCAAAAGTTTTCCTACAAAGGGGCTGGCTTCACAACCCATAAGGGATGGCTTGCCAAGCTACACAACTCTGAAAACTTTTGTACTATAACCAACCTTAACTGTTATAACTCAGAAAAATTTCGTACTATAACAAGCTAACTTTCTTAGAGTATTCTTACTCTATTATCATACATGGACCGGCCTTTCCATCCATTCGAAAGAAAGAACAAGAGGGAAATTTAGAAGGAACTCATATGTAGTATATCACAAAGATTTACAAACGTTACAAAATAACTTACAAAATGATCTTAAAACTACTACAAGGCCTCCTTATATAGGACTAGGAGGTTATTACAAGACAAACTTATATTATAAAATAAACCTATCTTACATAGAAAACCTATCTATAAGTGGGTCCCTTTTTACATGTGAAGGACCATAGGCAAAGTAACTAAAAAGCTCCTGAAAACATGTGAAAGAGGTGAAATATACATGGTTTAGCATGTGAAAGGTTATGGGAGCATGTGAAATCATGTGAAAATAGGGTGCTGCATGTGACGAAGCACGTGGAGGCATGTGAAAGTGGGACCCGGATGGTTTGGAAGGATGTGGAATTTTGTCTTGGCATGGGTAGATAATTTTTTAGGGTTTTTTGGTAGGTAATGTAGACTTATGGTGGGATTAGCAGGGATAATTATCTTCCATTGATTTTCTCGGTTTGTCTTCTAAGCATCTTTTCAAAGATCTTGTGAAGTAACACCTAGAACTTGACGGTTATTCTTCGCTATGTTCCTTCTCCTTTGGATTGATTGATGTGATCCGCAACCTTAATCTAGAGATATCTTGAATGATTTTTTCCCGGATGATTTCATATGGAGTTTGATATTCCTTTGCTGCTTCTCGGACTTTTTCCCAGTGAAGATGAGTGCTGGTATAATTCCAGCTTGCCAAATCTTTTGGCCATATCTCTTTCGGGATGCACCTGTTTTACTGGAAGATAATTCTTTGTGCTTCACTATATTCTTCTTCCATGGATAAAATGGACACGGGAAATTTCCACCAGAATGATGCTTCTTCTTGTTCCTGGGCTCTTCCATTAATAATCTTCACTTGCCTATGAAACATGAATACCTTTGCTTTGTAGGATTCATTGAAACATTTTATCCAATATCTTCAAGGCTTGAACCATAGTAAAAACACTTTAAGATCTGGTTCGATGTTGTCACAATCTTTGAAGATGTTGCACTTGAATTCTATGAAAATGTAGTATTGATGACACATGTACAAGAAAAACCATAATATTTCTTGCGGAAAATCCTTGGCTTGAGCTTTGAGTATATGGCAGAACGGATATTCTAGATTGACACCATATGGCTTGAGAATGGATCCCCCATGTTGTCGGAAAACTTGGAGCTCATAATAAGTTCTTCTTTCCATAATAATTGATGGATCAAAGGGATCCACGAGGTTGAACAACTCCGGTGGATGATCCGTTGGCTTCAATGAACTTGTTCCTGGTACATTTGTAAATATGAAGATGTGGCTGATTAGCTTTTGCTTTGACTTCAGTTTTGCTAGGAAAAATCTCTTTGCGAATTCTTCCAGCCGTGACAGAAAATCTGCGAGAATATTATCCTTTCCTTTCACGTGCCTGGCTTGAAACTTGTATGGAGAGAACCATTGGGCCCATCTTAGAAATTGAGGGTTGGGAATAATATTTGCATTTATCTGGATCATCTTTGGGAAGGCCTTCATATCCATTTCTATCAGAAATTCTGTGTGAATCAGGAAAAAAGTGAATTTCTTGATTCCATTCTTTACTGCAAGGATTTCTTTTAAGGAGGAGTGGTGATATTGCTGGGCCTCTTTGAATTTTCCGCTGGCATATCCGCATATTTTTCTCTAGACATCTTTTTCTTCAAATGAAACGGCACTCCAATATTCATTGTTGGCATCAGTTTGCAGTATCTTCTTACCGTCTGAAGGGATGTAGAGGGACTTGACATTTTTAGAAATCTCCTTTATTTCCCTGACTACTTCATCTTGTTTCCTTCCCCATGATGGAGAATTTTCCTTGAGAATCTTTGTGAGCGGAGAAATATATGTAGAGATGCCCATTGTGAATCCAATGGCTCTATTAGATCAAATTCCAAAAGTTCTTCGCATTCTTTCTTTGCAAGCTGAAGATGATCTGGATTCATGCCTGAATGACTGGCTTATGTTGGATTGATGTTTTCATTGTTCTTGAAAGGGAGCTTGATAAAAAAACTCTTCGTTTTTCCATAACGGGATTTTACCTTTCTTCATGAAGTCCTTGTGGGATTCAACACATGAATGCTCAATGAGATTTTGCTCAATCTCTTTGATTTGTTCGTCGTTGGTGATTTGAAATAGCCTTGGAATCTCAGAATAAGGTTTTAACTGCTTCTTGAAAGCTATCCCATTAGCCTTCATCTGGAGTTGATCTTTAAGTTGTCTGTAAATGTCGAATACAACAATAAGATCTTTTCCTGGTACATCAGACCCTATCAGCTTGGTTATGTACTTCAATCCTGGAAAGAACTCAATTGTGACCGGATGCTTTATGATGACGATGGTTTTCAGGATTCCATTTGATGCAGTGTTAAAATCCTTAAAGTGCAGCACCCATTGATCTTCAGGGAGAACAACATGACTTATGAGGGAGGAAGCAGCTCCAGTGTCGATGAAATCAATAACTCGAGTTGGTTTATCCCATTTGGGTGAATAGACTTTGAGTTCTAATTGAGGAACGACTACGAGAGAGAATAAAGTTGCCTTGATCTGAAATTTGGTAGTGATCATTGCCTTGATCTTCATAGATATCAAGAGAGAATAAAGTTTCTTCACTAGGTTTATCATCCACAGAGAATATGGATTCAAGGTCTTCCTATTTTCCGAGATGTATGCCAGTGTAATCTTCAATCTCTCCAAGGAGTTTGACAGATCTTCTTGATTGAGGACATTTTTTCACGAAATGTCCAATCTTGTGGCAAATAAAACATTTGTTTTTCTTGTGAAAATTTTCTGGCCTTCTTCGTCTGAAATATTTTGTGTGTCTCTTGGACCTTGGTTTTCCATCTGGAATTTTTGGCCATCTGAAACTTCTGAATCCTTTATGTCGCCTAGATGTGTGGAATGAACATTCTGATCTGGTGATCAGATCGGATCGACGACATGCTTTTTCAAGTGCTAGTTTGTGCAGGATAATTTGTTTTAGGGATGAGTGCTTTGTCCAAATGTCCTCCAATGCTATAAAAATAGCTTTCCTGATGTAGCCGACTTGTGGGACTAGTATTTATTGATACTTTTCTTCAATGATGGTCATGGTTTGGCTCGCCAATAACTTTGGAAGGGAAGAAGAGACAAAGGCTTGCTTCAGGTTGATGTCTCCACCGATTTCAAAGTTTATCTTTTCCATTTTCTGAAAATGCCTGTCAATATCATTTCTGTCGAATGACACACACTTCATCTCAAAGAGTTGTGTTCGCATTTTCTCTTGTCTTTGGCCAGTATCCCCGCAAAAAACTTCATTTAGGATTATGGCGTTTAAGGTAAAATCATGGGAAGTAAGAAAAGTATTTTTGTCTTGAATCCCAAGTGAGTTCCACGAATCTCTGAGGATTCCTTAGAAACGTGAAGTTAGTCCTGACAGGATGATATACTTTTCTCGTTCCACCAAATTTTTGGTCACCATCCAAGTATAGAAGTCTTGGATCCTTTGAGGCCATTTTGAAAC
The DNA here is from genome assembly GCA_005239525.1 of Nicotiana knightiana. Taxonomy (NCBI): domain Eukaryota; kingdom Viridiplantae; phylum Streptophyta; class Magnoliopsida; order Solanales; family Solanaceae; genus Nicotiana; species Nicotiana knightiana. The sequence continues at coordinate 206,772 of ML379166.1, read as the reverse complement.
CTTGACGTCATCTAAGGTGAAAGTGTGGAAGCCATTTCCAACTGGTTTTGACGCCATGGTTCATTTCTTCTTTCTGGGATCTGTCATGCCTTCTTGATCCTCCTCTACTTCAGATATTTCTGGGTCTCTTGGTTGGCTCACAAATATTGGGGGATCGTCTTCTTCGGAAGAGTTTGTTGTGGATTCATTGCTTGGTTGAGAGCTGTCTTCTATTATATCATCGTCTGATGAACTTAGAGATTCTGACCATGTCGTATCTCTTTTTGACATGTTTCTTGGCTGGGAGACATAGAGGTCTGGAGTCTTTTGATCAGAAATCATCAGACTTTCGGGGTTGGACCCTTTTGAACTTTCTCCTTGGTCTCGCCTTTTCTTGGTTTGTTTCTTGGCTGCAAGAGCATCTTTCCTTTCCCAAATCATTTTTGCAATATCGAATTCAAGTTCTTCTTTTTAAGGGTTGGGTGAAAGAGATAGGATTATGTGAGGTAGTAGGATAGGTAGAAAAGGTGTTTTCCAATTTTGGTGGGGAATATGCTTGTGTTGACATGGGGTTGAAGGTAGATTTTGAAGGGAAAAGTGGGGTTTTTTGTGACTCAAGCGGTCATTTCTCAAAAGTTGGATTTGTTCCTTGATTGAAATCGTCTCCTTTTGTTGTTGTTGGAAGAACTGGAAAAGTGAAGTTCCTGGTGGACAAATCTCATTTTGTAAATTTTCCAATCTTAATTCCAATACTTTGATTAGTCCTTCATGCTGAGACGATGTCTGCTCCACCTTTTTCTCAATTGTTTCCACTTTGCTCATTAACTTGTTTTGTGTATGGGCCACGTTTTTATGGTGTTGCCAATATTGTTGAGCACTTTGTTTTTGCAGATGGAATTTTCTGATTGCCAGTTCGTTGTTGCCTCGGTGTCACTCGTTGGGGGTTTTTCTCCAGAAGGTAGTACTATGTTTTTCTTGGAAATTTTTGGAGCATGGCTGATACCCTCTTTTTCAAAAGGTTGAAGTGGAGGAAAATCTTGGGTATGGCTGGAACTTGAAGGGCTCAACATGAATATTTGTGGGTGTGTGGATTTTTGGGTTGATGGGGTTTTAAGTTTTGGTGGCTTTTTGGATTCTAGGTTATGAGTTGATGGTGGTTTGGGTTTTGGGGTGGTTTCACTATTTTCCCATCTTAGAGTGAATGTTTTTGGTAATTTTGGCCATTCTTGGGGTTTGTAACTGACAAGAAATTCATATTTAACTGGACGACTTATTGAGCCAATTTAAGGGTCTTTATTTTCATATTTGTCTCGAAATTGCTTTTCAGTAGTTTTCCCCTTTTTCTTGGATTTTGGTTTAGCCTTTTTGAAGCCAAATCTTTCCCAATAACGTAGGTAGTGTTCGTCATATTCTCCACTTGGATCTTCAAAACTGTCTTGGCAGTCACAACCGAGATGCCAAGGGCAGCGTCCCGTAAAGGGGCATTTGAACCACCAATCTCTTCTGCCGTCTTTGTCGAAATGTTTACACCGGTCATGTTCTTCCATGATAGTTTGTATATTCCAGAAGGTTTCCCTTTCAGGGTCAGGGTTAGGGTTTGATCATTTAGTTAGAAATGATGGTTTTATTGGGGTTTTTGAGATGTGAATGGTCAAATCTTATAGAAACAGTTTTGACACTTCTTCTTGTAAAAGTTGGCTCACCAGATTGTAGAGGTTCTTCTGGATCCCTTAACCTTTCATAATTTGTGATCTAGGAATCAGGAAGAATTTTGACAAGTTCATCTTTGAAAATTTGTCAGGGTATCTCGGTGCACATGGTGTTTCCTTTGGTAGCATCAATATTCTAGAGTAAAGCATTTTCTGCTCCGGGGAGGCAGATATCCATGGCATGATTTTGGACCCGCCACGCCATTTGGTGATGAAAAGTGGCTTGGATATAATCTTTGGCTTGTGGGGCACCTTGAATTTGAACTTGGAGTTTTAGTGCTTTGGTTAAGTATGGGTCATAAAGGGACATGTTGAAATTTGGAAGGATATTTATGAAGACAGTCCCTGCATTCAAGATAACTTCTGTAGTACCCAGATTTGCATGTTGGTATTCCAGGTATCTTGTATCTAGAAGAGAAATTCGAGCAACAACAGGTTGACCTTTTCTTCCATGATAAGTCAGAGCGATTCGGATAGCACCAAAATGGATATGGGTAGAACCATGATCTCTCCATTGTCAGGAAAAATCACCTGGAATTTGGAGGGTAATAAATTGTTCCTCTCGAGTGGCAAGAATAGGATGCTGGTCAAGTTTTGAGGCAGCAACATATTCTTTTACTCCTTTTATTTTTTGGCAAAAGCTGAGTAAGGGTTTATGAGGGGTAGTTCAGTGGACGATACTTTTTGTTCATGGGGTAGGATATCTACTTCATAGAGCTAATCATAGTTTTTGGACACGATTTTATATAGAGTATGAGACATTCATTTTTGCAAGGGAAGAGGATGATGGAAACAACTCAGACATATTTAGTAAACTATTCCTGCCTCCTAAAGGATATGCTGGCTCTGATACCACATTACGGAGAACATATGAGGAGACTCCAAGAATGCAAACTATATCATAGATGCACAAATTGTCCTACAAAAAAGGCTGGCTATTGCCAAGCTACTCTAACAGTTAATTTTGCTTATAGTCGCAAAAGTTTTCCTACAAAAGGGCTGGATTTTGTCTGGCATCATACTCTCGTCATATTCCTCGTAACATGGGTCTCTCTGCTCATTGGTTTGTTACATGTCATAATCGTGGAACACAATTTTTTATCGGTTTGATTAATGAAAAGAAAAACTAAGTATAAATGAAGCGGTAAAACAAAGTTGCGATATTTAAGATAATGATTCTTTTATGTCATCAAATAGGGAACGTCTTAAGCGTTCACAAGAGGAAAATGACAAAGAGGTATGGACATGGTACATGCCCCAATTGACCATACTCTTTCAAAAGAAAACTTTTATAGTTCCATACTACCAAGACTCCCGACGAACCAAAGATGGACTGGCTATCCAATTCTGCAGATCTTCCTTTGGTAGCATCAATATTCTAGAGTAAAACATTCTTCAATAATATTCACAAACAGCTGTCCCATCTCGTCGATGATATCATCTTCGGATGTTGAACCCTGTCCTGGACTTGCAACATGCTCTAGCACAAAAACCTTTTTCCCAGAGCTAATACTACGAGCTTTTCCTTCTGGAGGCTGATATCCTATGCGAGCCCTTCCTTTCTGCCCATTATGTTCAATTGGCTCTATGATCCCATCTGACTTGTCTCCTAACTATGTTCCTGATCTGTATCCATATTTCGTCATCTACCTCATAGCCATCTTGGATCTATATGGCGACTGCATTCACAAATTTTTTTCAGTCTTTTCCATCTCAGTAGTCTGCATGATTTTCACAGCGTGGAAGGCGACTCTATCCAGCCCTTCAATGAATGGGGCAACATACTCCAGATAGGCAGAGTGACCCCCCTCACTGTCAACCATGATCTCTTGGCATCCCCACTCGAATTTCATGCATTGGTGCAAAGTAGATTGCATGACCCCTGCCACGTGTATCCAGGGTCTGCCCAATAGAAAATTGTATAAAGAAGATATATCCATCACTTAGAATAATATCGGAAACTCGACTACCCCAATATGCAAAGCTAGATAAATTTCCCAATGACATCCTTTTGTGAACTATCAAAGGCTCTCACCCTTACATGGATTTCCTTGACCTCCCTCAAATGAATTCCCAACTCCTACAGGGTGGAGAGCGGACAAATGTTGGCTCCTGATCCTCCATCAACCAACACCCGAGATACCATTTTTTCCTCCCATTTGACAGTGATGTGAAGATCCTTGTTGTGTCTTGCGCCTTCGACATGAAGTTCGTCTCTTCTGAAAGTGATCATGTTGCTTCTACCATTTTCCCAATTATCGTGACTGATGCCTCGCTAGTGGTGGTACTTGGTACACTTACACTACTTAGCACTTTTAACAAAGCGCCCTTATGACAGCCAGAGCTCATTAATAGATCCATTATAGATATCTATGCTGGAATTTTCTTTAACTACTCTTCCACAGAATACTCTTTGCTTGAAATTATTTTCCAAATTCAGCGGCTTCTAGGTCTATTGTGTTCCTCCTTGGAATTTTTTCTCTCCTTGTGTTTCCTCGATTGTGATCTTCAGGGGCGTAGCATCTCCCAGACCTAGTTATACAATGAGCCGTGGCAGAGTCTGTCATTTTGGCCTTTCCCTTTTGCTGGTAGGTCCATGGTACAGTTTTGTACTCCCGGTCTTCTTCGGTTCGAGTAGCATTGATAGGTTTCTGTGGGTAGTTCTAACCGTCACTATAGTCCTTGTGCTGCAATGATTGGAGCCTTTGAGGAGGGATCCTTGCGGTTTCTGCATTTCCGATAGTGACAATTGTTCCCTTCAGGTCATATTCTTCATCTAACGTGACCATGTTATCTCCCTGGTTTTGATGATTCGACAGTGGGTTGCGATTCATTTTAGGTGGTGCTGGAGTGCATAGAATGGCTCTGCTGTTGATCAGGATTTCAATTTCATTTTTCAACTTGAAACATTCTTCAGTGTCGTGCCCAGGTACATTAGAATGGTACACACATCTTTTAGTGGCATCAAAATATTTGGAGGGATGCTCAGGAACACTTCCCTCAATTAGGTGTATCAATCCTACTCTTCTCAACCTTTCAAAAAATTGGGCTAGAGGCTCAGCAATCGGGGTATAAGTCCTAAGACCCCTCTCTTCAAAGTTGGGACGAGGGCGTGGTGCATAAACATGTCAGTTTTGATGAGTAGTGGTTTGGATAGGAGCATATGGTCGTTGTGGGTTTTGGTTGTTGTTGGCTCGAGGAGGGTTGTATTGTAGTTGAGGGTGGTGGTATGGCTGGGTATTATAGATTAGAGCGTAAACGGGTGGTGATGAGTGGTTTGGAGAATAAGAGGTGCTTCTATGTGGTGGGTTGTTTTTGTAGTAAGGGACGAATGTTGAGACCTCCTCTTTCTTCTTCTTTCCGCTACCGATTGACCATGACTGAATGGACTTGTAGGCCGCTTGTAGTGCTGCCATAGATTGCACTTTACTGGATTTTATGCCCTCTTATAAGAAGCCTCCCATCTTAACCAGGTCAGGGAGCTTTCGACCCATCATTCCCATAATCTTTTCAAAGTATATTCCCTCATGGATTCTGATGAAATACTTAGTTAGTTCGTGCATATTCTCGAAACGATTCAGATGGTTTTTTCTGTAGGTTCACCAGCGCGAACCGATTAGGAGTGATCTTTGTATTGAATATGTAATGACCCGACCGGTCGTTTTGAGCTCTAGCGCGTCGTTTAACGGTTTGAAGTCATGAGCAGCTCCATTTCAGGTATTATGACTCAGGGTGTGGTCGGAGTTGAATTTCGGGAAGTTTGAAGTCAAATTGGAAAGAAAATTCTCACTTAAGAAGCCTTAAAGTTGGAGAAATTGACTAAGATTGGAATTTTGAGTAAACGACCTCTGAATCGGGAATTGAAGGTTCCTTCAGGTTTGTATGATGATTTCGGACTTGGGCGTATGTCCGGGTCGGGCTTTGGATAACCCGGGATTGTTTCGGCGTATATTGTGGAAGTCAGCATTTTGAATAAAATTTCCCCAAGTCTGGGTTGAAGTGCATCTTAGTGATATTGATGTCCGTTTGGGATTTCAACCCTAGGAATAGCTCTGTATGGTGATTCTGGAGTTGGGAGCGCGATCGGAAGTGAATTCGGATGTCCGTAGGTTATTTTGAAGTCATTTGCCTAAAGATAGAAATTTGAAGGTTTTTGGGAAATCCGACCGGAAGTGGAGAGTTTGATATCGGGGTCGGAATGCGATTTCGGAAGTTGGAGCAGGTCCATAATGTCAAATATGACTTGTGTGAAAAATTTGGGACCAATAGAACGTGATTTGGAAACTTCAAAGTTCATAAAGTTTGAATTTTAGTGCGATTTGTGGTTTCGATGTTGTTTGAGGCCTCGAGCAAGTCCGCATTATGTTTGGAACAGGTTGGTGTAATTTGACGGGGTCCCAGGGGCATCAGGTGGATTCCAAGTGATTCACGGACCAAGTTTGGAGTTTGAAGAATGCTGAGGTTGCTGTCATCTGGTGTGACCGCACCTGCGAGGCTTTGGTCGCAGGTGCGGCTTTGGCACCGCAGGTGCGAGATTTTTGTGGCTTGGGTGGGAGCGCAGGTGCGATGTATTTACGCAGGTGCGGAAGTTTGGAAGCCGCAGGTGCGGAAGTTTGAGTGCACCAGCGGAAGCGCATGTGCGAGATTTGGATCGCATGTGCGAAAATAAGCCCAGGAAGAATGTTTTTAAACGTGAATTTTGTCATTTCTTCTCCCATTTTCATTTGGTATGGGCGATTGTGGGGAGCTTCAAGGAGGGATTTTCATTAAGGATCACAAGGTAAGTGATTCCTTCTCATTCCAAGTTAAATACAAGGTTTATACATAGATTGAACATGAAAAATTGTGGAAAATTGGGAAATCTTGAAGAAAACCTAGAAAATTTGGTAATTTGCATTTTAGCCACGAATTGAGCATGAATATTTGAGTAAATTGTATATTTGAACTAGTAAATTTCGGAATCCGGGCATGTGGGCCCGAGGGCATTTTGGTCAATTTCTTGAGCGGAGATGGGAATTTATATAATTTGAATTGTTAACAAATATTAGAGTATAATTTCATTGGTTTGTCGTTATTTGGATTGTTTTGGGGCGTTGTGCATCCATTGGAGTCGTCAGAAGGGCTTGGAAGCCAGTTATGGAATTTCGGAGCGAGGTAAGTCTCCTGTCTAACTTTGTGAGGGGGAATTGTCCCCATAGGTGAACTAAATGAATACATGTTATTATTTGCGGGCCTACGTGATCACGAGGTGACAGGAGTCCGTGCGTAGCTACTATTATGCCATGTCCGGGTAGTCTAGGACCTACTAGCATGCCTTACGTGTTGTACATGTAATCCTGCCAATATATTAGACAGACAATGCTATTGAATTGGTAATTTATTTCCTAAGAAGGCTAGAGTGTACCTTTCTTAATCATTTAGAAAGAGAATTGATTTCTCCGTGGATAATTGTGTTCCTGATAAGGTTATAGTATTGAATGTTATTAAACTTGGAAAATGAGTTTCAGAACAAAGATTTAAATGCTATTGTTCGTGTTCCTTTAAGAAGAATTTTACTACTTTCCCGAGTAACTATTCTCTTGATAAAAATGTGGACTTATTGTGTGCATATCTGTATCTATGGGTGCCTGAGTTGCATGTATGATCCGCGAGCATGATAACCCTGTATTTATGTGTATCTATGGGTGCCTGAGTCGCATGTATGATTTGCGAGCAAGATAACCCTGTATTTATGTATAACCGCGTCGCATGATCGATTCGCTAGTGGGGCAGATAGATGCATCTATGGTTCAGGCCATTCGACCCTCAGCAGTGCACAGTTTATTATTGTTGGTCCGCGTTGTTCGACCCTCGACACTTTGTTTGCGCATGAAAAATGCTACATATTTCCTATGATTTATACATGTTTATTGGCCTAAGGAAGTTTTTAATGGCCAATTAAGAAGAAGAAAAATTGATGTGTGAAATGTGAAATAAGTCTGATGTTTCTTATCCCTGATAAGGAGTTTTAAATTGTCAACTGAAATGACGAAGATTTATAGTGTTAAATGTGGAAGGAGTTGATATTATTTATTCCTGATTTTTAATAAATTTCATATGACATACATGCTTAGTGTCTCACTTGATTATACTAAATTGACTTCTAGCAAGTGTATAAATCGACCTCTCGTCACTACCTCTCTGAGGTTAGGCAGAATACTTACTGGGTACATGTTGTTTTTCGTACTCATGGTACACTTGTTGTGCATTTTTATTGCACAAGTACTTTCACAGCGATGTGGCTGGTTTGAGACTTAGGCGAGCTGCATCATCTGGAGGCGATCCGCAGCTGACAGAGTCTCCCTCGTATTGTATTCATTTTGTTTTAAATTCCATTGTCAAATTTGTATCTCGAAAAACTTTGTAATGATTGTATAAATTCTTCTAAATTGCTCATGGACTTGTGACACCGGGTTCTGGGATGTGGTTGGGATATATTTGCTAAAAATGAAATATTTAAACCATCGTATTTACTCAATAGGTTTTTGTTTGGTTATTACGTAATAAGTTAAAGGTAATGATTTCATAAATATTAAAACAGGAATCTATTTCAACTAATTAATGATTGACTTGCCTAACGATGGTGTCCGACGCCATCACGACCTTAATAGATTTTTGGGTCGTGACAACATGGTATCAGAGCACTAGGTTCCCTTAGGTCTCACGAGTCATGAGCAAGTCTAGTAGAGTCTTGCAGATCGGTACAGAGACGTCTATACTTATCTTCGAGAGGCTACAAGGCTGTTAGGAGTACTTACTTCCCTTCTTGATTCCTCATCGTGCGATTCGATTCCTTTAAGGCTTATGCCTATGTATCTTCCTACTCAATCTTACTCGTCCCAAAACGCTTGCTATGAATCAGGAATTTGAGGAATTGAAATGGTGCTACAAATATGATGCGAGATGTTTTCCATGTGTAATTGGTTGGTGCTGTTGTTGTGGCCCTGCAGAAGGATAATGTGTTGTTTCATCTCAGTAGCTGTGTTTCTGAGAGCCTTAAGTCTATGCTCAGGTAGTGATGATGCTTACGGTTGGTTATTGTGCGATGTCTATATGATGATAGAATGCTTGCCCATATGTTAGGGGTGATGAATGGCTTGAAGGGAGGTTTTGTCATGGTGTTATTTTGAGATTTCAGCATTTTAGTTCCGACAGAGGAAAGGCAGTTGGACTATAAATGATCAGGTTTTGGATTAATAAAGCAGTAAGACTTGGTGTTTTCAAGTTAGGTGGGATATTCACTTGTGATGTGGTGTCGTCATCACTGATCGAATGTAATATGTTGAGTCTTGTGGTGCTATGGTTTCTTCGGATGCATTGGGTAAGAGTGTTGTGAAGTAGTATTGAAGAAGCGATTGTCAGAGATCGGGCCGCGGTGGTTCAGTCCTGGGTAAGTGTTGATAATGAAGGCAACTCGAGATAGATGATCTTCAGAGAGTTTGAAGTCGTGGAAAACTGCTGGTATAAGAGCTGTAGAGAATGATATTGAATTGAGGCAGCATACGATGAAGGATGATATGTGAAAAGTGCTAGGCGGTGGTTCCCTTTTCTAAAAGTCCAGGAGTAAGGAACGGAAATCGGGTAGTTATTTAAAGGAATGAGATTAACAAGTGGGAGAATGGCAGCGTAGCGCAGGAGTTCAGTGGTAAGACAACTGCCTATCTTGAGGGAAAGTTTGAGAGTTTTAGTGGATGGCGATTGGGTTTACGAGCTTAAGTTGAAATATGGGTTATTTCGGCGGAAGGTTAGATACAACAGGGAGGAGTTTTTAGGAATGAATAAGGACGCAATGTGGCGGTGAATTTGAAGATGTTGTAGCGCATTTAATAGACGTCCATGAGGAGCGGACGAACTAGTAAAGTTGGTAGAGGAAGAAGGGCTCAATATAGGGTATTGATGTTGTAGAGAGTGTGCAGTACATCATCGTTGGAAGGTGTCAGTTGGTGATTTCCACAGGTGGGTTATCTCCTGTGAATAGGTTAGCGGTTATGTGGTTGGCCAGTTTCTGTGAGGGATTCTCGTGGCTATTCGGTCAGAGGCAGAATGTGTGAATTATGCTAGGGAATTTGAGTAGTTAGGGAGTGCTAACAAGAGAATTTGGAAGGATTGGACGGATTGGTTAAGCAAAAATCATGTTAACAAAGGGGAAAGGATCTCAGCAGGGTCTAGAGTGGTGCAAGGAGTAGCTTCGGGCTAAGTGGGGGAGTCCCACCACCTGCAGTTGGGTTGTGTCATCATGGGGTTGCGGATTGTCGGTGTGTTGGCAAGTTATTACAACTAAGGGAAAGGAGTAAAATGGTTGGGGTGCTCTATGTTATTTTCAGCATGCAGGATAGTATTGGAGGAGTGAGAGGAATAAACTCCGGGTTGTAGAAAGATTATCAGGAGGGTATGAGACGGGCTGCGAAATTTAGGCAGCATAGTCTCTTGAATCAAGGCCACTCGGGATGAGTGAGGATTGAGTTTGTTATGAGTTGAATGGGGTTACTATTATTTCTGAGGAAATTAAGGATAATTAGAGAGAAGATGGATTGGTTAGCCATGGTTGGAATGGCACTAACGACAGTGATTTGTTCCTTTGGTGTGGTTGAGTTATGTGTATGATTTGTGCAGGTATGTGCGGGGCTTGTCGGCCGTCGTAATAGACTTCATTTGGAAGCATTCAAGTGCTATGGCTTGTCAGGTGTAGGTGGATCCCGGAAGGTTTATGGTGGTTCAGACCACTACTTAAGGTTTTGCATGTTGGGTGATTGTGAGAACTCACTCGTGTGCTGTGGTGGTTCTCTTGAATTGAGGTAAGTAAAAGGTTTCTATACGATTAAGTGTTCACCCTATTAGTATAAAGGAGTGTAATATTGCTAATTGAGAATTTATGCCTGGAAGGCGTTCGGTTCAGTTGATTGTGGATTGTGGGGTTTTTGTCCGGGGTATGATGGTTGTTCTTGTGTATTATGCTAATATGGACCCAGGTAAAGCTATTAGCCTAGTTCGGTGCGAGCAAGGTACACTCTATGTGTGTGAATGGATTTAAACAAGATTATGGGCTTCATGTGAGTTATATGCGTTCATTTCAGTATAGCGCTCCTCAAGGAGGGGTGTTGGAATATAAGGTGATTGTTCCGTCTTTGTCAAATTCATGTAATATTATGATTGTGCCGTGTGAGTTGTGAAATGGCTTAATAATTTCTTATGTGTTGGGGTCACGCGTAGGGGTGATGTTATGTGAGCAGGATAGCTCTTGAGATCCAGTATATATATCGCACCTCAGTTGTGCTTGAGTTTTGTAGCATATGGCCTTATCAGTCTTCCCAGGATGGTATTATGCACTTAGTGTGCTTGTGACCGATATTCAGTAAATTGTAATAGTGAGAAATTCAACTCTGTGTATGTTTCCTTATGTGAATTTTATGATGGGATCAGGTGGCACGCCGCCACGGGTATGTTATTGGATCGGGTTGTGCGCCACAACAGTGTGATATTGAGTACAGTTCCCTATATCTATTTTCTGTGTTTTACTTTCTATTTTCTGAGAAGAGTTCATAATAAGTTGCATGAGTTGAGTAGTCTTTTCCTGAGTCATTTCTTTATGTATCATGTTCGAGTTATGGCCTATTGGCACGTTGTGGTATCATGTGAGACTGTTGGTCATGACTGGGGTGATTGGTTGTCTGAGCATCTCATATTGGGTGAGACGAGATTTTTGGATCTGGGATCTAGTGCGATAAGATTATGTGAAATACATTGAAGGACAGTTACCCTTATTGGTTTGTAATGAGATGTTGGTCTTAGTCAAGAGGAAAGATTCAATGTTTGGTTAACTCTGCAATTGGTTAGAAATTTCTACGCATCTCCTCCGTTGTGGTGGTATCGCCAACATTATAGCAGGATGTATATTTATATCAGAAGGTGCATTAGGAGCATCAGATTCGTAGAATTTTGGCTATTAAGGTTTAGGGAGTGTTAATGTGCTCAGATGATCACTTATGCGGTGCATGGTGCTGATTCAGTAAAGGTATGCAGTCATGTTCTGGTATATCGTGTGGTAGTCGATACTGTGTTTATATATTGGAACTAGGCTTGGTCGAGAATTTCAGGTATTGGAACTGGATTCTGAGCTTATTATATGGATAAAAGAAGAAATCTTCAGATTTGATCAAGCTAATGTACTCAACTGGGTTGTGTTAGCACGGGAAGGTGCACGAGGTGTTAATCAGTAATTTCAGATAACTCCAGAGCAGTTCCTAGCACGTTCGAGGACGAGCGTTTGTTTAAGTAGGGGAGACTGTAAGTACCCAACCGGTCATTTTGAGCTCTAGCATTTTGTTCAGCGGTTTGAAGTCATGACCATCTCCATTTCAGGTATTATGACTCATGGCGCGGTCAGAGTTGAATTTCGGGAAGTTCAGAGTCAAATTGGGAAGAAAATTCTCATTTTAGAAGCCTTAAAGTTTGAGAAATTGACTAAGATTGAAATTTTGAGTAAACGACCTTCGAATCAGGATTTGAAGGTTCCTGCAGGTTTGTATGATGATTTCGGACTTGGGCTTATGTTCGGATCGGGCTTTGGATAACCCGGGAGTGTTTCAGCGTATATTGTGGAAGTCAGCATTTTGAAAAAAATTTCCCTAAGTCTGGGTTGAAGTGCATCTCAGTGATATTGATGTCCGTTTGGGATTCCGAGACTGGGAATAGCTCTGTATGGTGATTCTGGAGTTGGGAGCGCGATCGAAAGTGAATTTGGATGTCCGTAGGTTATTTTGAAGTCATTTGGATAAAGATAGAAATTTAAAGGATTTTGGGAAATCCGACCGGAAGTGGAGATTTGGATATCGGGGTCGGATACTGATTCCGGAAGTTGGAGCAGGTCCCTAATGTGAAATATGGCTTGTGTGCAAAATATGGGATCAATCGGACATGATTTGATAGGTTTCGGCATCGGAGGTGGAGTTGGAAACTTCAAAGTTCATAAAGTTTGAATTTTAGTGCGATTCGTGGTTTCGATGTTGTTTGATGTGATTTGAGGCCTCGAGCAAGTCCGCATTATGTTTTTGAAAAGGTTTGTATAATTGGACGGGGTTCCGGGGGCTTCGAGTGGATTCCGGGTGGTTAACGGACCAAGTTTGGAGTTTGAAGAATGCTGAGGTTGCTGTCATCTGGTGTGACCGTACCTGCGAGGCTTTGGTCGCAGGTGCGGAGCCGCAGGTGCGAGATTTTGGTGGCTTGGCTGGGAGTGCAGGTGCGATGTATTTCCGCACCTGCGAAGGCGCAGATACAGACAGTGTGGCGCAGGTGCGAAGTTTGGCTGGGGCTGAGAAAGCCGTATGTGCGGAGGTTTGGGTGCACCTACGGAAGCGTAGGTGCAAGATTTGGATCGCAGGTGCGAAAATAGGCCTGGGTAGAATTAAAACGTGAATTTTGTCATTTCTTCTCCCATTTTCATTTGGTATGGGAGATTGTGGGGAGCTTCAAGGAGGGATTTTCGTCAAGGATCACAAGATAAGTGATTCCTTCTCATTGCAAGTTAAATACAAGGTTTAAGCATAGATTGGACATGAAAAATATTGGAAAATTGGGAAATCTTGAAGAACACCTAGAAAATTTTGGTAATTTGGATTTTAGCCACGAATTGAGCATGAATATTTGAGTAAATTGTATATTTGAACTAGTAAAGCTATGGGTAAATTTTATCTTCGAGAAATTTTTGAATCCGAGCACGTGGGACAGATGGCTTTTTTGTCAATTCCTCGAGAGGATATGGGAATTTATATAATTTGAATTGTTACAAAATATTAGAGTATAATTTCATTGGTTTGTCATTGTTTAGATAGTTTTGGGGCGTTGTGCATCCATTGGAGTCGTCGGAAGGGCTTGGAAGCTGGTTATGGAATTTCGGAGCGAGGTAAGTCTCCTTTCTAACTTTGTGAGGTGGAATTGTCTCCATAGGTGAACTAAAGAATACATGCTATTATTTTCGGGGGCTACGTACGCACGAGGTGACGGGAGTCTGTGTGTAACTACTATTATGCCATGTCCGGGTAGTCTAGGACCCACTAGCATGCCTTACATGTTGTACATGTGATCCCGCCAATAATATTAGACTGACAATGGTATTGAATTGGTAATTTATTTCCTAAGAAGGCTAGAGTGTACCTTTCTTAATCATTTAGAAAGAGAATTGATTCCTCCGTGGATAATTGTGTTCTCTATAAGGTTATAGTATTGAATATTATTAAACTTGGAAAATGAGTTTCAAAACAAAGATTTAAATGCTATTTTTCGTGTTACTTTAAGAAGAATTTTACCACTTTCCTGAGTAACTGCTCTCTTGATAAAAAATGTGGACTTATTGTGTGAATATGTGTATCTATGGGTGCCTGAGTTGCATGTATGATTCACGAGCAAGATAACCCTGTATTTATGTGTATCTATGGGTGCCTGAGTCGCATGTATGATTTGCGAGCAGGATAACCCTGTATTTATGTATAACCGCGTCGCATGATCGATTCGCGAGCAGTGCAGATAGATGCATCTATGGTTCAAGCCGTTCGACCCTCGGCAGTGCACAATTTATTATTGTTGATCCGCGCCGTTGGACCCTCGACACTTTGTTTGCGCCTGATAAATGCTGCGTATTTCCTGTGATTTATACATGTTTATCAACTTAAGGAAGTTTTTAATGGCCGGTTAAGAAGAAGAAAAATTGATGTGTAAAATGTGAAATAAGTCTAATGTTTCTTATCCCTGATAAGGAGTTTTAAATTGTAAATTGAAATGACGAAGATTTAAAGTGTTAAATGTGGAAGGAGTTGATATTATTTATTCCTGATTTTTAATAAATTGCCTATGACATACATGCGTAGTTTCTCACTTGATTATACTAAATTGACGTCTAGCAAGTGTCTAAATCGACCTCTCGTCACTACCTCTCTGAGGTTAGGCATGATGCTTACTGAGTACACATTGTTTTTCGTACTCATGCTACACTTGATGTGCATTTTTATTTCATAGGTACTTTCACAGCGATGTGACTGGTTTCGAGACTTAGGTGAGCTGCATCATACGGACGCGATCCGCAGCTAACAAAGTCTCCCTCGTATTGTATTCATCTTGTTTTAAATTCCTTCGTCCAATTTGTATATCAGACAAGCTTTGTAATGATTGCATAAATTCTTAGAAATTGCTCATGCACTTGTGACACCGGGTTCTGGGATGTGGTTGGGATATATTTGCTAAAATTGAAGTATTTAAACCATCATATTTACTCAATGGATTTTTTTTGGTTATTACATTATAAGTTAAAGGTAATGATTTCAAAAATGTTAAAATAGGAATCTATTTCTACTAATTAATTATTGTCTTGCCTGACGATGATGTCCGGCGCCATCACGACCTTAATAGGTTTTTGGGTCGTGACATAATCTAAAGCGGTTAATGAAGTCCTCCACCATATCTTGCCAAGTTTTCCAATTTTTCGAGTCCTTTAGGGTATACCAGGTGAGTGCCTCTCCTGTCAAACTTCTTATAAACAATTTCATCCTTAGTTTCTCGTTCCTTCCCACTCTAACCAACTTGTCACAATAAGCTCTCAAATGTGCGTGAGGGTCCCCCGTCCTATCAAAGATATTGAACTTTGGGGGTTTGTATCTTGCTGGCATATCCACATCTGGATGAATACACGGGTCCTCATAGTCCAAGATTTCATTTCCTTGGGCAACTTGGAGACTCTTCATTTTCCTTCTCAACAATTGCAACTGCTCAGGTACCAACTCTTCTTTCTTACGCCTGACTTCTCTATCTATCTCGGCGTATTGGTCAATCTCATATGGCACCCTGACCGTGAGGGGTGATGTAAAGGTAGGTTCGATAATGGAATATACAGGGGGAACATATCGCGCATGAGTGGCAGCATGTGCCACAAGTATGTGTTGGTTGGTGGTGAAAGTGACTCCGTCATGAGGGGGTAGTTGCATTAGTGGTAATAGGCGGGTTCTATGGTGTCTGAGTGTATTGTGGTACATAAGGAGTGTGAACATGGGGATTTGGTGGGTTAGCAGAGGTTATTGGAGGTCTGACTTGAGTGGTGGGAGTTGGAGTTGGAATGTTGTTATTTTAGCATGATATTGAAGGAAAATGATTTGTAAGGGAATCTTGGTGGTTGAGGAAGTGTTGTCACGGTCAGGTGCGCCAGTTCTCTGATATGCTGCACTTCCTCCCTTAAGGATTCCATTTCCTGGGCCATCCTTGCCACGTGTTCATCATTCCTATTGCTGTCCTTTTCCCCTGATCGCCCCGGGCTGTCGGCTATGACCATCGCTTCTTCAGTTGGGTCTTCTGCTGTTGACATCTTTCCCCTTGACCTAAGATTGTATGGTGGCTCTGCCAGTTTTGGTCTACACAAACCAAATTTCTTTTCTCTTTGGGGATAATAATAAAGCAAAAGAAAATAAGAAGAAAGAAAAGAAAAGGAACAAGAGTCAGTTTCTTCATTTATGCGAGCAGAAAATAACACAAAGCAGATAATTCGTGCATTGCAGCTAGCACGTTCCTGGAATTCAGGAGGGACCTCTCATTGCTGGAGGTAGACCTAATTCAGGGATATTTGACAGACATGTAGACTTGACACATTTAGTGTCACTCCCCGAACCTGGGGGCGAGACTGGCAGTCGGTGCCTCACCTATCCTTGCGTACAAACTTGCGACTAAGGATCATTGAACATGTGTTGTCATACTTTGGACATGGGCCACACTGCAAGAAAACTGTGAATGCTGACTAAATAGCAGCGTAAAGCTGGGCCGACAAGGCCGTCATAATTACTACAGTTGACAAACCAACCAAATACACATACAAGGCCTACAAGCCCAACCTACCACACTAACTGACAGGATATGTCTACAAGCCTCTGCTGATGGATATACTTTGATCGAAACAGCTCCCCGACCTACAAATACCATATATACACAAGATGTACATAAAGCCCTAGACCCAGCAACTCCGAAAGGTATGGAGCTTACCGATCAAGCTAAACTCGGGAAACACTTAGTGAGGAGGTCTACCCGCCTGTCTGTCTGAACTTGCACGTATGAAATGCAACACTCCTGAAAAAGGGACGTCAATAGAAATAATGTACCGAGTATGTAAGGAAATATACTGAATGCTGTGCAAGTAACTGGAAGTCAAAGATAATCTGAAGAAATGCTTATCTACTGATACTGACTCAACTCTCTCGATATAGTAAGTAAAATAGTTGTCCGGCCCTATAAGGCTCGGTATATATATATAAATTCTCTATGGTAGTAGGCCTGCTAAAAGGCGCTCGGCCATACTAGGCTCTGTATCTCGACCAACTGGGCTCGCTCATAAGCGCTCAGCCACAATAGGCTCAGTATATAACTTACCATCTGATCAGAGATTGCCCAATAGGAGCCTGCTCATCGATTATAGCTCGATAGTAATAAAAATACAGTAATACTGTATGTATATATAGACTCTCTGCTCTCTTGAATGGAAAAAGGAAATACTCAATGGAACATGAAGTCCCGATACGGAGAATATTGTGACTTACAAGAATAGGAAAATATACATAAATTCCGGAATATGAATTTCTCTTTATGACTCATTATCAAACTCGTGTAATTAAGAAATCATGCCAAAATGAAGGAAGGCTTAGCCTTAGCATACCTGGAGTAGGGAAAAATCCGTATGATGTTCTTGGAAAAGGTTGCACCGTGCTCTCTTAGAATTGTAAAAACCCGTTGTTATTACGCAGTGTAACTTTGTAAAAAAATTTTGCCCAAAATTCGTCACGTTCCTTATTTTTAATTCACGTTTCTTGTGAATTAGACTTGAAGATTGACAAGGCTCAAGTGGTCATCGAAAATCACTTCTTATGTTGTACTTGAAAGGAAATTTTATTCTCTTGGTTGGGAAAGGTATTATGATATCTCACTTTATTATTCTCTGTTCAAATAAATCCTAAACTTGTATAAATGAAACCAACTCAAATGTCTTACATGTGATTGTCTTGTTACTATAGATAGCCACCTAAGGCAATATGACTAAGAGTCATATATTTATAATACATTGTTTTGCAACCTATAATTTCAAGTTATGAGTCATTTTCTTTGAATGGAGGGCTTCCATCTCATGCTTTTCTAATACTTATCCAATATATCCCCAATTAATTAGGTAATGTCCCGTTACCCGGTAATTAACCAATTACCCGCATAATTGAGAATTATTCCCACTTACTTAAAATACTACTCACTTTTCACATACCTTATACACCTTACTATCATGGTCATGTGGTACCTCATATGGTACTAGTCCATAAATACCGAGTATTTTAGCTCGGGCCGTATTTTATCCCAACATGCCAAACTTGGACGAAAATTTATTTTCTTTGACTTGCTTCGCCTCTCGCCTTCACGAATTTACTTATCACTTGTTTGAAATAGCATAATGCTTAAAATCTCAAAATAATCCCATCCTCGAACTTACGTCGATTAACTTATGACGACACTTTAACAT
Organism: Nicotiana knightiana; assembly: GCA_005239525.1. Taxonomy (NCBI): domain Eukaryota; kingdom Viridiplantae; phylum Streptophyta; class Magnoliopsida; order Solanales; family Solanaceae; genus Nicotiana; species Nicotiana knightiana. The sequence continues at coordinate 188,517 of ML379166.1, read as the reverse complement.
ACGAAAATGCGGGATGTAACATCATTCCCCCCTTTGGAACATTCGTCTTCGAATGTTGACTGGTGTTCTTATAGTTTTCATCGCCTATGTCTTCCGAATACTTTATTACTCTCCTTTCCATCTAGGCNATTCCCCCCCCCCCCTTTAGGCCTCTTTCTCACACCATGACTTATGGTCGGAATCTTTCTAGCCTCGTAACTGTTGCTACCTTCTATCATGCAGCCTGTACGACTTGACCTTGTAAGTGTGCTTATGCATTTCTTCTCTCCTTTTTCCTCCAGCTTTTAGCCAATTTCTAGGCCTTACTTTGTAAACTTATACAGAGCTTAATATGATGTCCATCTAGGCATCTATAGGTATACTGAAGTTCTTCGTTCGATAATTTGTTGAACTTACAATATTGTAATACTTTATTTCCTTGATCCGTTTATCCATTCGTATGACTTTATTGCATCTAGGTAGGTTATACTTTACTAGAATATTTATCGTTACTATGGTATGCAACCTACTCCAGGTTACCCTCGTTGCTTATCATATATGTGTAAATCTATGTCCTTTACTGCTTCTTCATTACTGTTCATCTTAAGAACGACGGCCTAATCTCACCTCATACTTTGTGACTTTTGTCCATCCACTGTTGATTCACCTTAATGTTGATCTATCATCTATCACTGATAACTTGATTTCTTATGTAACATTTCCGCTAGGGCTCGCGTCTAGTCGGGGACATCTGGAGTAATTAGATTGATCCACCTAGGGATAATACTATACTTCCATTACCATACTTTATAGCATCCCAATGTGACTCACCTGATATAGTTATTTTANCCCCCCCCCCCCCCTTTTTTCTTCTTCAAATCATTACTCAAGCGAAGGACCAAATGTCATCCTTTATTTATCACAATTACACCCTCATTCTGCTACCAGGGCAACATTCCATCTCTTCTAAATGCTAATAGTTTTAAACTGCTTTGAGTTCATTCAGGCTATATTGAGTTTTCTATAACTTAGAGGAACCATCAGCTCCTTTGTTTTCGTGGGCTTAATCCTGAGGACTTATCCATTCTCATCACCTTCTCACTTTCCCTTTCTTATCCTTACTCTTGTCGTCCTAAAACCTTGTCACTTTACTATACTTTAGCTGTCGACCTACACATATCTATATATATTATTTCCCACCTTCCTTCAACTAACTTGCACTATAGATTTTCTTATGTTATTCTGGAACATCAAACGAGACACCACATCGTCTCCAACACTTCTTTGCTCTATTGACTAGATTTCTCAGTACCTAGAAACCATAGGCTGGAAGATATGCCACTGACGATGGCGCTATCATTCCTGGATACTGAATCCCCGCTCTTCTAGCCTTCTATCCGAAGTATGGACTATTCCCAACCTTCTGCATCTGAGTATCTCGTACGTTGCTTACCTTTTCCTTAAAATCTCGCATCATATATTCTATTTCTTTCATGACTTCCCTTTCACATCGGTATAATTCACATCCACAACTTGAAGCTCTTATTATAACACTGTGCATACATAATCTGGTGGAAGCGTCGTACTGACTTCTTATGAGCATGTACTTTTCCAACTGGCTTTATTGTAGGGCTATTATAGAATATGGATGTTGTACTTCCTCTCTTGTACCTTTGATATGAAGATAAATCCTACAATGTTCTCAATCACGATTTATATAATTTTCTCGGTCTAATAATCAGACTCCTGATTTACTTGGTTGATGTAACTCTTTAGTTTTCTCTTCATTCTGATCAGCCTTTATATAGGCTAAAGCTATCTTCCGATCTGCGGCTCTTGGTATTTATTATTACTTTAGCCTTTTATGGGCATTATGGAATATCCATGATACAATCTTCTAACAACTCAATCCTTTATCTATGCCCTGGGCTCAATTCTTTCTTTTAACTTATACCGGAGTCTTCTAAGTCGGTATGATTGTCAACATATATGTTGCATGTATTATACTACGAACTCTAAAGTGCGTTCATAATGTAACTAACTCGGGATCATTGATCGAATAATTCCTTTCGTTCCTTCTTAGCTTTCTTTAACGTAAGTTATTACTTTTCCTGGTCTTTCTGCCTCATTGTTGCGTGCATACATCGCTTATCTTAGTTCCCACGCATGCCGAAGTTTTCGTGCAACTCATATGATCTCGAATATTATTTTTAATTTTACTTCCCATTCATTAGCCACAGTAGGTGCCACTTTCCTTTGGAGTGCTTACAATGTTGTTGTGAGACTATTGTTACACGACCATTTCCTCTTTAGGTCATTGTGCTTAGGTTGAATCCTTCTTCCTTATTTCCTCAGCTAGCCTTTTGTTGTATTACTTAGGGAGAACCCTTGATTCTTGTAAAGCTGTGAGCTTATTACGGACCTTTTGATGTCCTCCCTTGCCTATAATTATCCGTAGTTGCTTACATTTATGCCCTTGTGCTTGTAGGGTTGCTTCTGAATTGATATTATTACAGTCTTCCCAGTGGCACTCTCTTTTATTCCCGCAACATTCATACGGTACTTTTAACTACCCGACTCCTATTTCAATATATCTCAAGTATTATAATGACATTACTGCGAGGCTGAATTCTCCAAGTTGGGGTTCACTATATTTATCTTGCATGATCTGCTGATTTGTCTGTAACCTCTTGTCTAGTCATGACTTGTGTTGCAGCGCGCAACCCGATCCCACAGTACAATCACACTTCACCCTTCTTACCTCTCCAAAATTATTACTTCGTGTTGCGGAGTGCAACCCGATCCCACCGTACATACACATTTCATAGAAACAATAACCAACAATTATATCATAGGGATCTTCATCATCAAGAACATAAGTTCATATCAACCAACAACTATATGAAGTCAAGGCACAATAATCCTTACAAAATAGTAATTTACATATGGTGTTGCCATCATTATTTAACTCAAAATCAATCCACAGTTTCTTTTCATCTTTTGCCACACTCGGCCCTTAGCAATTAGATACCTTCCCATATTAGAGTACGTTAACATTCTTTCATTTAGTATACTGCCATATTGACATATTCGAACATTTAACGAACCTTCCACATGGTAGGATAAGCACAAAGAATAACCCTTCACAATCGCAATTAGCATGGTAACTGACTAAGAAAATCAGAGAATGAAATATTACACCTCGACACAGCAGGACAATCAATTCACATATGCTCAAATAGGAATTTCATACCGTGTTTTCGGACACCAACAAGGTGACTCTACAAATATTAAAATTAGCTATACATACCTTGAATCAGAATTCCCCTTTAATTTTCTACCACAATTCACCGGACCTTCTAGCACCTTCAATATAGCTCACAATGTGGCATAATTGAACTAAGAATTAGGAATAATGATCATGTCTTGAACTCACTTGAGCATTCTATCAAACACTAGGTGTTCCTTTAGATTAAATGGCATCATTTTAGTGAAGGATTACTCTAACCCATTTCCTTTTTCTAGATGGTGTCTAGTTGGTTACATGCATGCAAGACTCGTACCCCTATCTTCATGAACTCACCTAACCATGTTTCATTTTAACAAAAATCTTGAAATTAAGGTTGATAGGGTGGAAGCTTACCTCTTGTAGTGAATAAAATGGTGTCCTACTTGATCAATTCCAGGCCTGAGTAGTGATGGAGGAACAAATTTGATAAAGTTGGAACTTTCTCTCTCTAGAACCCACTCTCTCCTCTCTCTAATTTATCAGAAAATAGGCTTAAAATGAAAGGGGTAAGTGTTTTCATGAACTGGGGGTCGGGTATAAAATTAGAATTTTAACAGTCCCGAAACAGAAATGCGGTCAGGAATGCGACCGCATTTCTACTATGCGGTCCGCATTCCTGTCGATAATTGGCCCTCAAATAGGCCAAAAAGAAAAGTAGATTGCCAAGGTATGCGACCATTATGCGTTTCGCATACCTGTTATGCCATCACATAGTGCGTCGCATAACTCCTTACGCAAAAATCAAGGTGCAAGAATGCAACAACTGTGCGGCCCGCATTCGTGAAATGCAATCGCATTCTAGGCCGCATAGCTGTCCGCAAAATGGAAAGAAAATTGTCCAAGTATGCGACCACTATGCGGTCCGCATACCTGATCTACGATCGCATAGTGGACCGCAGACCTGCGCAAATCTGAAAAATTATATCTTTTAAGTCCCGGGGTATTTTTTACTCAAAAAGGGTCCGTTTTAATAATTTCTACAATTATAAGAACACGGGGACCTATTTGGGAATTATTTTTAGCCATGAAATTTTATGGGTCTTTATATACTCTCCCACTTAGAATCATTCGTCCTTGAATGAGTACCGGGGAATCACTTAGTTAAGAGAACACAAAACATGCCAACCCCCAAACATTTACTAACTCCGATATTTCTTGAAAATTTCGCCAGAGTTTCCTTTGTATTTATGCCTATCCACCTATCAGAGAGACCCCGAAACACATTTTAACCAATTCCACACATTACAGTTACTCTATCAACTTGCACATAATCCGGTCATTTTCAACAAGATACATATAATTCAATTACTTCCACAAGCCTCACATAGTTCGNAATGGGGTGCTTTTGCACAAAATTTGACACAATATATAATTACTTAGGAATGACAATTTTCAAACCATTACTGGACTTATTCAAGCAAATGGGGATATTTCTCTTTCATCTCATTTTCCACTTCCCACGTGGCTTCCTCGACTTGTGGACTTCGCCATAACACTTTAACAGAAACAATCTCTTTGTTCCTCAATCTACGGACTTGCCTATCAAGAATAGCAACTGGAACCTCTTCATATGAAAATCCTTCATTAATTTTAACCGTCTCAACCGGCACAATGGCAGATGGATCCCCAATTACCTTCTTCAAACACTGGGTGCACTAATGACATCTCAAGGGGCAATTCCAGCCTATAAGCCACCTGTCCTATCCTTTGAGCGATCCGATACGACCCGACATACCTAGGGCTCAATTTCTCTTTCTTCCCAAACCGCAGTACTCCTTTCATGGGAGACACCTTCAAGAATACCCAATCATCTACTTGAAACTCCAAATCTCTTCGACGAACGTCCGCATAGGATTTCTGACGACTCTGAGCAGTCTTCATCCTTTTCTGAATGACTTTAACTTTTTCCATAGCTTGGTGCACAAGGTCTGATCCTAGCAGTTCCACCTCGCCAACCTCGAATCATCCAATAGGAGACCTACACCTCCTTCCGTACAATGCCTCAAATGGGGCCATCTGAATACTATCATGGAAACTGTTATTATAAGAAAATTCTATAAGCAGCAAGTGATCATCACAGCTACCCTAGAAATCTAATGCACAAGCCCGTAACATATCTTCAAGCATCTGAATAGTCCGCTCTGCCTTCCCATCAGTCTGTGGGTGGAATGATGTGCTGAGATTCACCTGCGTACCCAAACCTTGCTGAAATTTCTTCCAAAAGTTAGCTGTGAACTGGGCCCCTCGATCCAAGATAATAGACACTAGAGTGCCATGGAGCCTGACTATTTCCTTGATATATAACTGAGCGTACTATTCTGCAGTATCGGTGGACTTGACTGGCAAGAAATGCGCCGACTTCGTGAGCCGATCCACTATTACCCAAACTGAGTCGAACCTACGTGGAGTGCGAGGTAACCCCACCATAAAGTCCATATTGATCATTTCCTATTTCCACATTGTTATTTCCATAATCTGCGTCAACCCACCGGGCCTGTAATGCTCGTCCTTCACTTGCTGACAATTCAGACATCTAGCCACAAAGTCCGCCACACCCCTTTTCATACCATTCCACCAATAAATCTCTTTGAGATCATGATACGTCTTCGTAGAACTTGGGTGTTTTGAATACCTGGAATTGTGAGCCTCTGCCATTACCCTTTCTCGAAGATCATCCACGTCCCGAACACATAGTCTCCCTTGGCACCACAAAACACCGTCATCATTGCCGAGTGAAAATGCTGTAGTCTTATGATTTAGAATTTCCTCTCTCAATTGTACCAATGCTGGATCTCTGAATTGCTTTTCCTTGATTTTTGTTGCAAGTGAAGATTCTGTTCCATTATGCACCACGACATCCCCTTCGTGTGAGGTCGAAAGACAGACCCCTAGACTAGCTAATTGATAAACCTCCCGAGCCAAAGGCCTCTGACCTGCTTCCAAATGAACCAAGCTACCCATGGATTTCCGACTAAGAGCGTCAAGTACCACATTCACCTTTCCTGGATGGTACTAAATATTCATATCATAATCCTTGAGCAATTCTAACCACCTCCGCTGCCTTAAGTTAAACTCCTTTTGTTTGAATAAATATTGAAGACTCTTGTGGTCTGTGTACACGTCCACATGGAACCCATAAAGATAATGCCGCCAGATCTTTAATGCAAACACAACCGCCGCGAGGTCAAAATCATGCGTCGGATAATTCTTCTCGTGATTCTTGAGTTGCCTAGAAGCATACGCCATAACTTTTCCGAACTGCATCAACACACAGCCCAAATCAACCATTGAAGCATCACAATAAACCACAAATCCCTCTGTACCCTCTGGCAAGGTCAACACCGGCGCCGTAGTCAATCTCAATTTCAATTCCTGGAAACTCTTTTCACAAGCATCGGACCACTGGAACTTAACCGCCTTCTGCGTCAGATTAGTCAATGGGGAGGCGAGGGTAGAGAATCCCTCCACGAACCTCTGATAATATCCAGCCAAACCCAAGAAACTGCGAATCTCTGTCGGGGTTGTTGTTCTAGGCAAATCCTTTACCGCTGCAAGCTTTTGGGGATCAACCTGAATCCTTTCCCTGGAAACAACATGGCCCAAAAAGGTGACCGATTCTAGCCAAAACTCACATTTTGAAAACTTTGCATACAACTAGTGCTGATGAAGATTCTGCAGAACTGCCTTGAGGTGAGTAGCATGATCTTCCTGACTTCACGAATAAACAAGGATATCGTCAATGAAGACAATCACAAAGGAGTCAAGAAACGGTTGGAAAACTAGATTCATAAGATCCATAAAAGCTGTTGGGTCGTTAGTTGCCCAAGAGACATTACTAGAAATTCAAAGTGCCTATATTGAGTCCTGAAGGCAGTCTTAGAAATATCCTGCTCCCTGATCTTTAACTGGTGATACCCGGACCGCAAATCAATCTTTGAGAAGAAACTAACACCTTGCAGCTGGTCGAACAAATCATCTATTCGAGGCAATAGGTATTTATTTTTTATGGTGACCTTGTTGAGCTGCCGATAACCAATACACATCTGAAGCGATCCATCTTTCTTTCTGACAAAAAGAACCAGTGCGCCCCAAGGCGACACAATAGGCCGAATGAAACCTTTTTCTAATAGATCTTTCAATTGTTCTTTTAACTCTATCAGTTCTGCTGGCGCCATTCAGTAAGGTGAAATAGATATTGGCTACGTATCTGGCAATGCATCAATCCCGAAATCGATCTCTCTATCTGGTGGAATCCCAGGAAGCTCGTCCGAAAATACTTCAAGAAATTCATTCACAACAGACACAGATCCGGGAGCAGGCACCTCTGAAGTGGTGTCCGCAACCAGGACCAAATGGTAGATGCACCCTTTTCTGATAATCTTTGAGGCTTTAAGGTATCAAATAAATCTACCTCTTGGCACAACATTATTCCCCTCCCACTCGATAACTGATTCATTAGGAAACTCGAGCCTTATAACTCTGGTTCGGCAGTCGAGTTTAGCAAAGCACGAATAGAGCCAATCCATCCCCATAATTACATAAAAATCTACCATTTCTAACTCAATAAGATTGGTCGTGGTATCCCGACCACGCACCGTGACAACACAATTCCTGTAGACTCGCACGGTCGTAATAGAATCACCAACCGGAGTCGACACAGAGAACGGATCGTGAAGCTGTTCGAGTTATATCCCAAAACTTGAAGCAATAAATGGAGTAACATATGAAAAATAAGACCCGAGATCAATAAGAGCATAAACATTATGTGACTGAATAGTCAGAATACCTATGAAAACATATGGGGAAGCCTTCGCACTCTAGCAACCACTTAAAGCATAGAACCGACTGGGTCCCCTTCGACCCCGTGCTCCACCCCTAGCTGTACCGTGCCCTGCCGGAGATGGAGGGCGTGCTGAAGATGTAGCGGCTGAAGAGATGGATGGCTGACCAGTACCCCTACCCGCGCCTTGACTGTGTGCGCGACAGTCTCGCTGGATGTGGCCTCTCTCTCCGCATCTATAGCACATCGGTATATCCAAGTAACAAGGCTCAGAATGAGACCTCCCACACTTAGGGCATGGGGCCCTCCGCTGCTGCTGGAACCTCCCGCCTAAACGACTTGATTGATGGAACCTTCTACTATCTGAACCTGGTCCAAAGCGACCCCCTACTGATAATTATGCCCTGATGACGGGGCACTGGCTGAGGACTGAGCATAGGACTGGGATGGCTCTGATGACCCTCTCCCAAGCTGATCTCCCACCTGTAACTGAGCTCCCAGGGTTGCCCGCTGACCGGGACCTACTACCACTATCTCTCCATCCTTATCTTCAACTTCCGAGCCTCTGTGGCCTGGGCAAATCCCACGATCTTCCCATAATTCATATCCGAATGCAAGGAAGATGTAGCAGCTTCATTAACAACAAGGGACCAAGGCCCTGAACAGATCGTCGAACTCTGGCCTCCATAGTCGGCATCATGTGGATGGAATATTTGGACAGGCGCACGAACTCCATGTGGTACTCCCACACACTCATGTTGCCCTGCTTAAGGACCTCGAACTGCACATCACAGGCTGCCATAGTCTCGGCAGGCAAGAAATGATCCATGAAGGCATCAACAAACTTATCCCACTTCGCCGGAGGGCTCCCCTCCCTACGGGAGCTCTCCCACATATCAAACCACGAATACGATGCTCCCGTTAACCGATAGGAAGCCAACTCAACCCCCTCTGTCTTTGTATCCTTCATAACCCGGAGAGTCTTATACATTTCATATACAAAATCCTGAGGATCTACCTCTGGGTCGGTGCCTGTGAACTCTGGAGGGGCTAACCGCAGAACTATATGAAGTCAAGGCACAATAATCCTTACCAAACAGTAATTCACATATGGTGTTGCCATCATTATTTAACTCAATTAAATCAATCCACGGTTTCTTTTCATCTTTTGCCACACTCGGCCCTTAGCAATTAGATACCTTCCCACATTAGAGTACGTTAACATTCTTTCATTTAGTATACTGCCATATTGACATATTCGAACATTTAACGAACCTTCCACATGGTAGGATAAGCACAAAGAATAACCCTTCACAATCGCAATTAGCATGGTAACTGACTAAGAAAATCAGAGAATGAAATATTACACCTCGACACAGCAGGACAATCAATTCACATATGCTCAAACAGAAATTTCATACCATGTTTTCGGACACCAACAAGGTGACTCTACAAATATTAAAATTAGCCATACATACCTTGAATCAGAATTCCCCTTTAATTTTCTACCACAATTCACCGGACCTTCTAGAACCTTCAATCTAGCTCACAATGTGGCATAATTGAACAAAGAATTAGGAATAATGATCATGTCTTGAACTCACTTGAGCATTCTATCAAACACTAGGTGTTCCTTTAGATTAAATTGCATCTTTTTAGTGAAGGATTACTCTAACCCATTTCCTTTTTCTAGATGGTGACTAGTTGGTTACATGCATGCAAGACTCGTGCCCCTATCTTCATGAACTCACCTAACCATGTTTCATTTTAACAAAAATCTTGAAATTAAGGTTGATAGGGTGGAAGCTTACCTCTTGTAGTGAATAAAATGGTGTCCTACTTGATCAATTCCAGGCCTGAGTAATGATGGAGGAACAAATTTGATAAAGTTGGAACTTTCTCTCTCTAGAACCCACTCTCTCCTCTCTCTAATTTATCAGAAAATAGGCTTAAAATGAAAGGGGTAAGTGTTTTCATGAACTGGGGGTCGGGTATAAAATTAGAATTTTAACAGTCCCGAAACAGAAATGCGGTCAGGAATGCGACCGCATTTCTACTATGCGATCCGCATTCCTGTCGATACTTGGCCCTCAAATGGGCCAAAAAGAAAAGTAGATTGCCAAGGTATGCAACCATTATGCGTTCCGCATACCTGTTATGCCAACACATAGTGCGTCGCATAACTCCTTACGCAAAAATAAAGGTGCAAGAATGCGACAACTGTGCGGCCCGCATTCGTGAACTGCAATCGCATTCTAGGCCGCATAGCTGTCCGCAAAATGGAAAGAAAATTGTCCAAGTATGCGACCACTATGCGGTCCGCATACCTGATCTGCGATCGCATAGTGGAACGCAGACCTGCGCAAATCCGGAAAATTATATCTTTTAAGTCCCGGGGTATTTTTTACTCAAAAAGGGTCCGTTTTAATAATTTCTACAATTATAACAACACGGGGACCTATTTGGGCATTATTTTTAGTCATGAAATTGTATGGGTCTTTATATTCTCCCCCACTTAGAATCATTCGTCCTTGAATGAGTACCGGGGAATCACTTAGTTAAGAGAACACAAAACATGCCAACCCCCAAACATTTACTAACTCCGATATTTCTTGAAAATTTCGCCAGAGTTTCCTTTGTATTTATGCCTATCCACCTATCAGAGAGACCCCGAAACACATTTTAACCAATTCCACACATTACAGTTACTCTATCAACTTGCACATAATCCGGTCATTTTCAACAAGATACATATAATTCAATTACTTCCACAAGCCTCACATAGTTCGGTTAACTCCACAAACTTGCATATTATTTAACTATCACATGAATTGCATATAATTTACCTTACTTCAAGGAGTTGNGGGGGGGGGGGGGAATGGGGTGCTTTTGCACAAAATTTGACACAATATATAATTACTTAGGAATGACAATTTTCAAACCGTTACTGGACTTATTCAAACAAATGGGGATATTTCTCTTTCATCTCATTTTCCGCTTCCCACGTGGAAAATCTACCATTTCTAACTTAATAAGATTAGTCTTGGGGAAATGATCCATGAAGGCATCAACAATCTTATCCCACTTCGCCGGAGGGCTCCCCTCCCTACGGGAGCTCTCCCACATCTCAAACCACGAATACGATGCTCCCGTTAACCGATAGGAAGCCAACTCAACCCCCTCTGTCTTTGTATCCTTCATAACCCAGAGAGTCTTATACATTTCATATATAAAATCTGGAGGATCTACCTCTGGGTCGGTGCCTGTGAACTCTGGAGGGGCTAACCGCAGAACTATATGAAGTCAAGGCACAATAATCCTTACCAAACAGTAATTCACATATGGTGTTGCCATCATTATTTAACTTAATTAAATCAATCCACGGTTTCTTTTCATCTTTTGCCACACTCGGCCCTTAGCAATTAGATACCTTCCCACATTAGAGTACGTTAGCATTCTTTCATTTAGTATACTGCCATATTGACATATTCGAACATTTAACGAACCTTCCACATGGTAGGATAAGCACAAAGAATAACCCTTCACAATCGCAATTAGCATGGTAACTGACTAAGAAAATCAGAGAATGAAATATTACACCTCGACACAGCAGGAAAATCAATTCACATATGCTCAAACATGAATTTCATACCGTGTTTTCGGACACCAACAAGGTGACTCTACAAATATTAAAATTAGCCATACATACCTTGAATCAGAATTCCCCTTTAATTTTCTACCACAATTCACCGGACCTTCTAGCACCTTCAATCTAGCTCACAATGTGGCATAATTGAACAAAGAATTAGGAATAATGATCATGTCTTGAACTCACTTGAGCATTCTATCAAACACTAGGTGTTCCTTTAGATTAAATGGCATCTTTTTAGTGAAGGATTACTCTAACCCATTTTCTTTTTCTAGATGGTGACTAGTTGGTTACATGCATGCAAGACTCGTACCCCTATCTTCATGAACTCACCTAACCATGTTTCATTTTAACAAAAATCTTGAAATTAAGGTTGATGGGGTGGAAGCTTACCTCTTGTAGTGAATAAAATGGTGTCCTACTTGATTAATTCCAGGCCTGAGTAGTGATGGAGGAACAAATTTGATGAAGTTGTAACCCTCTCTCTCTAGAACCCACTCTCTCCTCTCTCTAATTTATCAGAAAATAGGCTTAAAATGAAAGGGGTAAGTGTTTTAATGAACTAGGGGTCGGGTATAAAATTAGAATTTTAACAGTCACGAAACACAAATGCAGTCAGGAATGCAAATTGCATTCCAGCTATGCGATCCACATTCCTGTCGCATAATTGGCCCTCAAATGGGCCAAAAAGAAAAGTAAACTGCCCAGGTATGCGACCACTATGTTGTCCGCATACCTGTTATGCAATCGCATAGTGCGTCGCATAACTCCCTACGCAAAAATCATGGTGCAAGAATGCGACAACTGTGCGGCCCGCATTCATGAAATTCGATCGCATTCTAGGCCGCATTGCTATCCTCAAAATGGACAGTAAACTGTCCAAGTATGCGACCACTGACCTGTGCAAATCTGGAAAATTATAACTTTTAAGTCCCGGGGTATTTTTTACTCAAAAAAGGTCCGTTTTAAGAATTTCTACAGTTATAAAAACATGAGGACCTATTTGGGCATTATTTTTATCCATGAAATTTTGCGGGTCTTTACAGTATACATTTAAACTGGGGCAGAATTCTAAGGCAAAGAGTTGCAATGTCTCTAAATGTATCAGAATCACTAGTTCATATAAACTATTTGATCTCACATACTACAATACATTTAAAACAACTATATTTTTGCAAAATAAATTGTCGAATGCATACATATTTTTGAAAACTTTGTTTCAATGATGGCCAGATGTTGCCTAGGGTAACTCAAATAAGACCTCAAGACTTGAATGAAGGTAGACAAGGAAGATCGCTTGTCTTATTTACCATTTTATTAGCGGGTGGTTTATGTCTGGTCCTTTCGGGTCGCCTGACCTGGGCTGATGGTGCTTCGTAACGGCTTGTCTGGAGTCCAGCGGCTCTCTAAGGCTTCGATGTACTAGTATCGGGAGCACGAACCGACGCTGTTCCGCAAAACTCATGATTTTTATTTGTATGCAGGCACAATAAAACAACAATATTCACAAGTACATACGCACATCAAATCACTATATTCATGAAGACAAGTTACCAAATGAAAACACAACCAGCTAAGAAATACTTCACTCTCTCACTTTCGTTCATCGCTTTTCTTGCATAAGGCTAAGCATTGCCTTCCCTTGCATGAGACTAATAATTGTCTCCTCTTCTTGCATGAGGCTAAACACTGCCTCCCTTCTTGCATAAGGCTAAGAATTTCCTTCCCTTGTATGATACTAAGCATTGTCTCCTCTTCCCGCATGAGGCTAAGCATTGCCTCCCTTCTTGCATAAAGCTAAGCACTGGCTTCCCCTGCATGAGACTAAGCATTGTCTCTTCTTCTTGAATGAGGCTAAGCATTGCCTCCCTTCTTGCATGAAGCTAAGCACCGCCTTTCCCTGCATGAGACTAAGCATTGTCTCTTCTTCTTGCATGAGGCTAAGCATTGCCTCCCAAATTACATAAGGCTAAGCACAACCTTTCCCTGCGTGAGACTAAGCATTCTCTCCGTTCTTTGCATGAGACTAAGCATTGTCTCCCTTTCTTGCATGAGACTAAGCATTGTCTCCTCTTCCTGCATAAGCCTAAGAACTGTCTTTCCCTGTGTAAGACTAAGCATTGTCTCCGTGCATGAGACTAAGCATTATCTCTCTTTCTTGCATGAGACTAAGCATTGCCTCCCTAATTGTATAAGGCTAAGCACTGCCTTTCACTACATGAGATTGAGCATTGACTCCGTTTATTGCATAAGGCTAAGCATTGTTTGCGTAATTGCACAAGGCTAAACACTACCTTCCCTTGCAGAAGACTAAGAACTGTCTCCCTTCTTTGTATCGGGCTAAGCACTACCCTCATCTCACACAAGAATAATCCTTGTCTTGTCCCGTCCTCGAACATGACTATGCATCCTATCTTTGCATTTCATAGGCTGAAATATCACCATTTTGTCCGAAGGCGTCATAGTCCGAAGGCATCATCCTCATAGCAGGGAGACACCATTCCATGAACTAAGGATCTATTAAAATTGAACATCATTATTCAAAGGCTTCATAGTCCAGAGGCACCATCCTCATGTCCCGAGGGCACTGTTTCATGGCCTACGAATCCTTTGTCATACGTCCATGGCCCAGGACGTCATGGTCTAAGGACATCATCCTCCTCATCCAAAGACAATGTTCATTGTCCAAAGAGAATTTGCACCATGTTTAAATTTTTTCAATAACCCATATATATTCGCATGCACCGTGTTTTAAGTTTTGCAGGTAACTCGGGAGTAACTGTTCTGCAAACAGGAGCAATCTTCGCTCCGGTTTCCGTTCACAACGTTCAAACGTAATCGACAATGCCTACCTCTCGTTCTATGAGATTCAGACATTTGCCTCATGATGCACCCGCAACGTTCATTTCACATTCATGATTCATCTTATTATACTGTCCTACCCAAAAGAACCTTTTCGAAAGATACAACCATTCTTATAACAAATCCATCAGTTTCGTTCACTGTACGATACAGAACTACACACGACCTGATTCCCGTAACACCCGGATATATAGGCAACTCAGGAACCAGGGTTCGACCCTATTATTTTCAAATAACATCATTCCCACTCAATTCGGCCAAAATTGGTCATCATTTTCTTTACCCGATAACTCTTTCATCATTCCCGGGTAAAGAGGGGCAACTGTTGATACCCAATTTTGCCCTCATATTTTTCAAATAATTATATATACTTTCAAAATATAATTTTTGTATCATTATTTAATTTACAATAGTTATACAAGTATTTTATAATTTTCCTTATTTTTAGAGCTTTAAAATTAATTTTACTATATTTAAATTACTTGAATATTTATTAATTACCCCTTAAATTATTTTGTGATGATTTAATTACCCAAAGTTATTATTTACATCAACATACATGTTTTAGAATGTTTTACTTTATTTTATGTAAGTATATTATTTTTAGCTATTTACATAATTTTGTAATAATGGCCTATATTCATGCATAATTATATTTTTACTACATTATTTGTGCCAAAATAGCATTTTTTATTTTTTAATGTTAAGATATTTATTTTAAATTATTTTATTGCACAAGTAATATTTTTATTACTTATAAATTACTTTTTATAAATTGTTTAAACAAATTTTGCATATTTAATTTATAGCCCCAATATAAAGTCTAATTTTCGGACCAAATTACATGCCCAAATACCCAGCCCATTTCTTTGATCCCTCAGCAGCCCAACCAAATGACACATTACCTTTGACCCGCCCAGTTTCCTATTTAATAAATCCCCTATTCTCCTTATATCCCCATAACCCAAACCCTAGACCCTATTTTATCATTTCCACCGCCTCCAAATACTCCCCTTCATCTCCGAAACCTAAATCCTAACGACCAAAATCGTCTCACCTTTCCTCTACATATTGCCTTCGAACCAGAGGTTTTCTTTCCTTTTATGAATGCTTACCACTTTGATATGGTAATACTGAGTATCATTCCATATATTGAAGTTGTATCTCGTCTAAATCGGGTCCAAATGGGATCGACGTTAAAGATATTATGGGATTCCGACTAGATACCTCAAAGAAAACGGAGTATCTCTCCGATTTGGACATATTTCCATCAGTCCAGCTTAATTAGAGTTTTCCTTAATCATTGCCCTAATTATGATTTAAAATTAGATTGCATGTGGTCTTTTCCTTCTTCCGTAAGATTGATTTATTTTCCTTATTCTGTATGATTGATCCCCTTTTCCTTATTCTATATGATTGATTTTCCTTCCTTTATTTCGTATGATTAATGTTCTTTCCTTATTCTGTGTGATTCTTCTTCTTTCCATGTTCGTTCTTTTAATTTCTACTGCTATATAAACCCCTCCCCTAATCCTCTTAATTGACCTAATTTACTGCTAGAATTCTCACTATTCTCCTCTTTCACTCACTCTATTACACTCGAATACTTTCTAAACTGCTGAATTCTTGGCCGGTGGAAAGCCAAGGCCATAACACCATTAAAATGACCTCCTCCGGTGCAAGCACTACTCGGATATCTTCTCGAGGCTCTTGGGAACTCTGAAGCATCGGGGATTCTTGGGTTCTATTGTCCTCTATCAATTGCTACTACTGAATCATACTGATATTCTAAGTTCTTCACTCTTTTGCTCATTTATCTTCACAACTGGTTAGCATTCTTGACTCTCTATAGCCTTAATTATTACTTCTATACTTGTTCGTGTATGTGTATTCTGCGTGCCAACACTGTTTGAAGTTTTAGACAAGTATGTCTTATCCTTCTTTGTTATTTGAGAATTCCCAGCATTATATTGTTGTATGCTTTCTGTAATTCTATTATCTCAATGAATATTCTGCAGTTCCATATTCTCTAGTATCAAACATGATAGGTTTCAAAAATTTGTAGTATACCTTCACTCTATGTAATTGATTCAAATAGTTCCTGGCTTTCTTAGGTTTTGTCTGATTGGTTATGCTCAACTTGATTGTCATCTCTTTTACCTGTTATGAGTTCACATTTATGCCTTGGATTTTTGGGACTTGTGTAGAATTGCTTGCCCATAGTCTGCTTTAATGAATATTTTCCTGCTAGGTCGTTCATGTGTAAGATTTAGCTTCATGCAAATCGATCCTTGAATCTCCTGTGTTGTTGCAATGTCTTGATTTCTAGCCAAGCAGGTTTTGTAACTTTGATAAGTGTATTCCTTGACCTGTCAATCCTGCACTCTTAACATTTGATTCTTGGATAAATCCAAGGGTTTTTCTTATATCATGTGGGTTGACTGACATGAATCCTAATGTCTGCTTGTCCTGTTATTCTATAATTGATATGTGAGTTCTGTATAATCTTTGTGTTATAGTTAATGTTCACCATGTTAAATTTCATGATCAACTAAGTGATGTTTGCCAAATTATGCCCACTAGCATGCTGTCTTACTGTTTTCCACCTCCTTCTCACAAGGTTTCCATGTTAAAATCTTCACATAGGGATTGCACTCTACCTGCTTCATGTTCATAATTCTGTCTAGAGGTCTTTAGGTTGTTTCTGGGTCATGCTTTACTTTGAAACTCATTGAATTGGCATAATGTCCTAAGATAACCAATCTTATCACTATCAAACTCTGTTTTGGGTGTGATAACCATGAACTTGCCTCATATATGTCTTGTATGTTCTCTCTATTTGAGTACGATCTTACTTGGAATTATTTGCTAATTGAAGTTTAAGACTAGTTTTGTTACTTGTGTGTCCAAACTTAGCATTCCTTAGCTTTATCATTAGCATCGTTTGGGCCTGGTATGTTGGGACTGCCTTTGTTCTTGAGATTTTCGAAGTATACTGGCTGCGCATGCAGTTTGGGCCTGCTATCTGCATGAAGTCTTGAGCCTATCCGAAGACCCAAATGTACTGTTTGGTTATCTATATTGTATTTGGGCTTGTAATTATTTAATAGTGATTTGTAATAACTTGTAAAATCGAATGATGGGAAATTATTAAAAGGGAGCTGGGGGTATTCTAATACTTGTATGAAAGGGTAGAAAATATGTCAATATGGTCTATGTGTTCTACTTGTTGTTTAGCATGTTTACACTGATAGACATCATGCCTATAGGAAATCACACACTTCATTTAACTTGTCTAATACTTGTTCACCACTCAAAGCATGTTAGTTTAAGATTATGTTGTACTTGTCTTTCATTGCGCACGTTTAGACAACATTCTTATAGGAACTAATAAAAATGTGCTTGGCTAGCCTATTGTTACACCCCATATTTTCATACGTGAAAGTAAGCCATAAGTAAATTTATGAAAGCTCGGAAAGGAGATGTTACATCTCACATTTTCGTACATTAAAGTTTTGTCGTAATTTAATCGACATAAGTTCAGGAAGGAAATTATTTTGAGATTATAAGTACTATGCTATTTCAAACAAGTGATAAGCAAATCCGTGAAGGTGAGAGCGTAAGAGAATCAAAGAAAAACGTTTGTCGAAGGTTTGAAATTTGGGATAAAATACGGTCGGAGCTATAATACCCGGTATTTATGGACTAATGCCATACAAGGTACCACATGATCATGCTAGTAGGGTACATAATGTGTGTTAAAAGTTAGTAGTATTATTAAGTAATTTGAGATAATTCTTAATTATGTGGATAATTGGGTAATTATTTATTGGAATGGGAGATTAGCTAACTAATCAAGATTTTTGGATAAGATTAAGAGGGGAATCACCCCTTAACGTGGCAGCCCAAAAGAAGTGAATTTTAAGTCACATTTCAAGGTGGAAATTTAGTGGCTTAGTCATCCTAAAGTGGGCCCCACAAGGACCAACAAATTTAAGAGATCCTTTATCTCATTAAGGTGATGCTAAGCTTGCAAATGTTAATGGATGAGCTTCAACAAGTTACGGATGAAATCTCATAACAAGGAGGTTATATGAAATCTTCAACAAAATTTGCATCTTAGCATCTTAGTAATGTGATTTTCTTGAAACAAAATTCAAAAAACATCTCTTAGCACCTTAGCAACGTGAAAGTTTGCAATTTTAAGGGAGTACAGTGCAATCTTTATCAAGAATATCATACGGATTTTCCCCTATCGGCTTAGGTATGTTAACGCTAAACATTTCCTTCATTTTGGTATGATCTCATAATTACAAGTGCTAATAACAAGGCATAAAGAGAAGTTCATACTCCCGAATTTATATACATTATCCTAGTCTCATAAGTTATAGTATTCTCCCTTATCGTGACTTTATATTCAATTGAGTATTGTCTTCTTCCAATGAAGAGAGCAATGTGTGTGTGTGTGTGTATACAGTATTACAATATTTTTACCACCATCGAGCTATAATCGGTGGGCAGGCCCCTATTGGGCAACCTCTGATCAGATGGTAAGTTATATACCGAGCCTACTCTAGTCGAGCGCCTATGAGTGAGCCAGCATGGTCGAGATACAGAGCTAGTATGACCGAGCGCTTATGAGAGAGCCTACTACGACAAAGCAATTATATATACTAAGCCTTATAAGGCTGGACAACTATTTTACTTACTATATTGAGAGAGTTTAGTCAGTATCAGCAGGTAAGCATATATTCAGATTATCTTTGACTCCCAGTTACTTTCAGTTATTATATTATTAGTTTAGTTTCAATTTTCAGTTATTCTGTTGCATTACATACTCGGCACATTATTTCGTACTGACGTCCCTTTTGCCGGGGACGCTGCATTTCATGCGTGCAGGTTCAGACAGACAGATGAGTAGACCTCCTCAGTAGGTGTTGCCCGAGTTCAGCTTGATCGGTAAGCTCCGTGTCCTTTGGATTTTCCAGGTCTAGAGTTATATGTACATATTGTGTATATATGTATATATATGTTATGGATAGGTCAGGGCCCTATTTCGATCACATTACATTCATCAGTAGAGGATTGTAGAAATATCCGGCCAGTCAGTGTAGTATGTTGGGCTTGTAAGCCTTGTATGTATATTTTGTTGGGTTGCCAGCTGTAGTAGTTATGACGGCCTTGTCGGCCAAGATTTATATTGATGTTTAGTCAGCATTCGCACATTGTCTTGAAATGTGGCCCATGGAATAGTATGCCATTATATGTACAAATTCCCTTAGTTGCTAGTCCGTACGCTATGATAGGTGAGGCACCGGGTGCCGGTCTCTCCCCTAAGTTCAGGGCGTGACCCCTATACACCATTATCTATACGGATCCAACTAATCAATCAACCAATAGACTCTATTTATTTTATGTGTACTGCCCATCTAGAAATCATGAATATAGGATTCTAATATTTTAATCAAGACTTTCATTATTCTCATTACACTGCCCGCATAGATAATATGCCTATAGGGATAAAGTGTTTTAAAAATCAGGTCTGATTGTCAATTGTTAGAAATCCTCCCTATAGTATATTGTCACTCGCTTAAAATTTTTTATGAGATCAACGTTGTTAATGTTGGACTCTCAAAAGCTGTTTCATTTCTTAGCTCTGCTACTACTAGAAATCATGCCTATAGGACAATGTCACCTTCCTAAGGCGCATATTTATAAAATCAGACCTAATAGTTCTAAGCTTACAAATAGTTCACTGCCTCCTCGCCTAAGCCATTGAGAGAAATAATGTTGCATATACGATGCTGGAGTTCAGATCACCTAGAAACCATGCCTATAGGACTTTAAGCCTTAATTCTGAAACTATAAACTGCCTAAACTGCCTGTGTGCATTTGTTGTTTATGTGTGGGGGCTAACTTGGGACTTTATCTGTCTTTATGTGAAGTCTTATATGTTTTGAATGTCTCCTAATTTTTATCATTTCTAGCAACCTAAGCTGAGTCTAGAACCACCCAATAGTAGGTCCAAAGCCTCATGGACCGTAGGCATGGGACGAGTAGTGCACACATAGGGTATGACTTGGAATTGAATTAGAGCGCCTCTAGATAAACAACTTTAACGTAGTAACTAGGTAGCATGAGATGATAGTCTGTGCCCGCTGAATAATATGAGCAACTCCTATCTAAAAGGAGTTGCGAAGTATTATTTATGTTGCATGGGGTGATCATTTAGGATAAAAAACTCAGGACCCC
>ML379166.1:156058-166779 GCA_005239525.1 Nicotiana knightiana | reverse complement strand
CCCCCCCCCCCCCCTTTTCTTTAAATCTACATTTAGTCATTCGAACATTGTATTTATATTTGTAGTTCTTAAGATTTGTACCAATCGTGTTATAATGAACTTCTCTGAACTTTGTTTATTTGATAACATAGTCTAATTACATAATCCACATAGTTCTAAGTTCAGTCGGGACCCACAGTTGTAGAACTCAAAGAGTGCCTAACACCTTCTCTTTGAGGTAATTTGAGCCCTTACCCAATCTTTGGTAACATTGACTAGTCAAACAGAGTTATTCGCACAATAGGTGCCCTAACGCACCTTGAAATTGTTAGGTGGCAAATCTCTTCTTTTAATACCCATTTAAAGGAGTTTTCACATGTCGAAGGTCGATTTCGTTAGAAAAAGGGGCGCGGCAAGTATTGTGGCTTTACCAGCCCTTTGTAGATGTTTAATTTGGTACTGCTGGTTGTAGATGTTATTTTCAGATGATTCAGGATATGAGCTCATCGGCCTAAGTTGAGGGTTACCCCTCCAAAGTTCACAGTTACAGAGTGGTACGCTAGGGCTGAGTATAGCACCGGGCTCTGGACATGCTTCTTCAGGTTTGGGACGTGACAAACTTGGTATTAGAGTAGTTCTATCCTAGGGAGTCGATAAGCCTTTTCTAGTAAAGTCTTGTTTATGGGTGTGTTGTGCACCACACTTATAAGTAGGAGGCTACAGGGCATTTAGGACTTTCACTCTTTCTTCTTACTTTAGATTGTGTGGAAGAGCTCGGTTGTAAGATTCAAACTCCTAACTTTTTATTTTATTTGTAAAACAACGATACCTACATCTAGAAAGACAGTTGGTAAGAGATTTAATGTGACTGTAGAAGAGTTGAATCAGAAGAACTCGATTTTGCATCATGCTTACAATGAGTAAATGTGAGGTCTTCAACAGATCATGTGTGTACTAAGATGTGTAAGCTTCTTGATAAGGAATCCTAAGGCATGAATATCTATCCACCTATATGGTAAAAAGAAATAAGATAATCAGAAGGTAGACACAACTTTAAACAAGTAAAAGAAGCAAGGTGAAGAAGGTTATATGGTACCTAGTTAGTGAATATTATCAATATGTACAATTCAGACAAAGAAATATAAGCATTATGAGTTACTTTCCATAGTAACAGAGATATGTACAATTGGCCACACCCATCTCAGTTATGCCTTATGGGAGCTAACATTTATTGTTTAAGAGAATGATGGGACATTAGGATCCAGGTGGGGTTAGAGTAACCCAAAATGGTGGATGGATTTTTATCATTAGCTAAAATTTTGAAGGATAGTGAAAACATGGTAATAGATCTCCTTGTGAGACACCCAGATGGTGCACTCTAGAATAGAACAATCAGATATGAATACTAGAACGTTCATAAATTTCAAAAGACAGGCAGTGGAATCCTAGAAGGGATAAATATTTAACTTAGTATGGCTCTCGTCCCTAGTCAAGAGAGAATGTTAGGCAACCCCAAGAGCCAGTAGATGGAGCAAGGGGAGCTAAAAGCGAAAGAATGATTTGTTGACGTTTTCATAATAAGGTAATAGACAGAGATATTAACAGGAGAATAAGAAGAGAGTAAATGAAGTATTATGAGTAAGATATGATAAATTAGTGATAATGGTAATCCAAAATATAACAGGATGACATAGTCTATAGTCAAGTGAAGAAAAAGACAACAAGTGACAGACCTTGAGACCATAAAGAGTATATGCCATAAAGGCATATCCTTATTTCGAGAAATGATTTGGTAACTCCACCATGATTATTAGAAGGCTAAGTTAGACCTCCAGAGTAATAGAAACTAGTATGGGATAGTAAACAAGAAAAAAAAAAGAGAACATGATTTAGGGACCGAAGGATTTCATAATAGTCGACATCATGAGGATTTCATAAATCACGTTCTGGCAATAATAGAATGGACAACAGAAGAATAACCTTTAAAGGTCATTCAGGATGACGTTTCCCAAAAGCAAGTATTGTGAGCAGAGTTAAGCTTAAGGGACTAAGCGTGCTAGTTACACTAGGTGTCACCCTCGTGCATAAGAAATTCATTTATCCAAGGCACAAATGGGTTACCGCAAGGCGAGTAAGAGTCATTGAAGACGTGAAAAAACGTCGAAGACGAAAATGTAAAATATTTATAAGTAAATCTTCATACCGTTGAATGTTAATACTCCAGATAGTGTGATAACGTATTAAGTTGAAGTTAAGTGGTTCAGGTAACTATGAAATAGTAAAGGAATAATGCGGTAAAATGGAGAAAGGAATGATATTGCATTTATTCAGATCCTACAAATATACTATGACTCCAGAACACTATGCAAGCACGACGTTGGATAGAGGTAGTAAGGGTTCCCACACTGGATGTCATTGATAAATAAGTGCGAATGAACATTTGATACATTAGGAGCCAGTGCAAAAGGTAAGTTAAGAAAAAAGACATAACACAAGAGAGGTTATGCAGAATATAAGCATGAGCATGGACTGAGGAGTAGTTAGTAGTTGATTCAGGAAGAGCTTAGTTATTGCTAGACAAGAAGTTTCAGATAAATCAGTAGATCATGCAAGATAAATGTAGTAAAACCCAGTATAGGAAATTTATTCTCGAAGATACGACATCGAAATCCTTATTCAGATAGGAGTTGGAGTAGTAAAAGGTACCGTATAAGTGTTACGGAAATAAAATAGAGTGCCACTAGGGGGAGACAATCAAAATTTCAATTAAGAAGTAATCCTATGAGCATAAGAGCACAGATATAAGTAACTAAAGATAATTATTGGTGAGTAGTACATGAAAATTTTCGTCGGGTATACGATGTAAAACGCTCCTAGCTTTAAACAAGAGTTAGGGGGTCTACCATAAGTGCTACAACGAAAGACTAGCTGAGGAAATAAGGAAGAAGGCTTCAATATAAGCATAGTAACATAAAGAAGAAATGATATTGTAGCAACAGGCTCACTACGACATTGTATGCACTCCATAACAAAGTGGCACCTGTCGTGACTAAGGAATGAGAAGTAAAATCAAAAGTAATATTCGAGATCATATGAGTGGCACGAAAAATCCAATAGGTGTGGGCACTAAGATAAGCCAAGTATTCATGCAACAAGTGGCAGAACGAACAGGAGAATTAATTTCTTACTTTTAAAGAAAGCTAAGAAGGCAAAAAAAGAATTATTCGATCTACGATATGGAGTTAGTTACATTATGATCGCACTCAATATTTTGGAACACTATACATACAACATATATGTTGACATTCATACAGTTATGGGAGACTTCGGTATAGGTTAAAAGAAATAATTAAGTCCACGTAGCAGACAAGGGCTTGAATTGTTAGAAGGTTATATCATGGATGTTCCATAGCGTCCACGGAAGGCTAAAATAATAACTAATACCCTGAGCCGCATATCGGAGCATAGCTTAAGCCTACATAAAGGCTGAGGGAGAAGAGGAATCTAAAGATTTAATCAGCTAAGTAAATCAGGAGTCAGATTACTAGACCAAGATAATTATAGAAATCATGATTGAGAACATTGCAGAATAACCCTTAATATCAGAGGTACAAGAGAGATAGTACAACAACCATATTCTATAGTAGCTCTAAGATAAATCTTGTTAGAAGGGCACCCGCCTCATAAAAGTTTTATGAACCTCTCACCGGATTGTGTATCCACCAGAGGTGCAGGTATTATGGTAGAGCATCAAGTTGGGGATGTAAATCCTACCTATGTGGAAGGGAGGTTATGAAAGAGGCAGATATACCATGCGAGATTTAATGGCAAGTAAGGTAAATGTTAAGAGGGTACGAGATACACAAGTCCAGAAGTTTATGAATAGTCCATACTTCAGGTAGAGTGCTAGAAGCACTGTGATTCAGTACCCAAAAATGATACTGGTGTCGTCAGTAGCATATCTTCCACCCTATGGTTTCCAGGTACCGGAGGTCTAGTTAAGAGAGCAAAAAAAAGTTAGAGACATCATGATGTCTCACTTGCAGTTCCAGAATAATATAAGGAAATCTATCGTGCTAGCAAGTTAAAAGAAGGTTCGGAGTAGTATAAATAGATATGTGTAGGTTGTAAGCTAAAGTATGGTAGAGCAAAAAGGTTTTAGGTATACATGAGTAAGGATAAGAAAAGGTGAATGAGAAGGTGACGAGAATAGGTAAGGCCTTAGGATTAAGCCCATCAAAACAAGAGAGTTGATGGTTCCCATAAGTTAAAGAAATCCATGTATAACCTGAATAAACTCCCAGGAGTTTAAGACTAGGAGCATTTGGAGAAGAGGGAATGCTACCCTGATACTAGAATAAGGTGTAATTGTGATAAATTATAAGTGGATGACATTTAAGCCTTCGATTGAGTAATGATTTAGAGAAAAAGGAATTTCATGAATTGCATAGGATTAGAATATGAACTATGTTGGGATGCTGATGTTACACCCCATATTTTCATACGTGAAAGTACGCCATAAATAAATTGATGAAAGCTCGAAAATGAGATGTTACATCCTGCATTTTTGTACATTAAAGTTTCGTTATAAGTTAATCGACGAATGAGATTATTTTGAAAAAAGTGATAAGTAAATTCGTGAAGGTGAGTGGGAAGACAATCAAAGAAAATGAGTTTTCGTCGAAGTTTGTATTTTGAGAAAAAATACGGTTCGAGCTATAATACGCCGTATTTATTGTCTAGTGCCATACAAGGTAACACATGACCATGATAGTAAGGTGAATAAGGTATGTTAAAAGTGAGTAGTATTTTAAGTAGTTTGAGAAAATTCTTGATTATGTGGATAATTGGGTAATTATGAATTTTTAGTGGGAGATTAACTAAGTAATTAAGCTAATTAAATAAATCAAGATCTTGGATAAGCTTAAGCCAAAACGTGGCAGAAACAAAGACCCAAATTATGACTCTTAAGTTCATAAAATAGGTGGCACATTTGGAGGATTTAGTGGCTTACTCATCAGAAAATGGTGGGTCCCACAAATCTCAAAAATAAGAGATTTTAATACATCTTCTATGTAGATACTTATATTGCTAAGAAAATTGAAAGCTTGATTGCTAAGAGATTTCATATGGATGGAATCTCCAAAGTAATTCATTTGGAACTTCATGATGCGATAAAGCGTGATATTTGCGATTCTAAGGGAGTACGGTGCAATCTTTCTCAATAACACCATACGGATTTCTCCCTACTTCGATCCGCCGTTATGTGATTTGTCGTAATTGACGTGTGTTAGAGGGAATGTCAAGAGAATCGGCTCAGGTATATTAGGCTATCCCTTATTTCTTTTTGGCATGATCCATACGATACAAACGAACGAGTAAATGCACAATTCCATAAATGACTCTATTCATAGAAGTATTAGAGGTGCCTATGTTATTGAATTCCCATGTCTTATTATTCTATCATCTGTTATGGGTCTCAGAAAATAAGTAAGTCGATAAAGTTTATTTCATGATATTAATCAGAGGTATAACAGTCTTATGACGTACCGAGAAATTTTATTGACGTACTTCTCATACAGTGCATTCATTTATACATGTACATTGACCCATGACCAGGCACCATTATATACGCGTATATATATATATATATATATGTGGGATATGGGAAAATGTTACAGCATTATATACGCACCACCACCTGATCAACTGGTATACGTTAATGATTTTACCATAGTGGCCGAGATGATATGACGGGATGCCCTTAGAGGCTTGATGATGTTATGAACACATATACCTATTCATGGCATGAGATATACTCATATACATGACATTATTATATTAAATGATTCACAGAGCTGTTCAGACATACATGTCGAGTCTTTTACTCCATGTTTCTCTCATGTATATTATTTAAAGATTTTTAATCCTTACATACCCGGTACATTATTTATACTGATGTCCCTTTTGCCTGGGGACACAACGCTTTATGCCCGTAGGTACCGATAGACAGATCAAGAGTCCTCCAAGTAGGCTATCAGCTCATCGGAATATGTTGGTATGCTTCATTTTCTCCGGAGTTGCTTGTTTGGTCAGTATGATTTAGACGTGTATTGTTTGGTATGGCGGGGCGCTGTCCCGACCTTAATTGATAAGTATGTACTTTTAGAGGCTTGTAGATAGATGTCATGTATACGGATACTTGTATGGCCTCGACGGCCTATATTTTAGGTATATAATGGATCATAGGCCTTATAGGCTCGTGTGTCACATATGTAAGTTTCTATATTAGGTTGGATCGTTCTATGTCGAGTATTCTCACATATTTATTCTACTCAACACAGCCTCTCCAGCTCATTTACCTATGATAGTATGATACGAAATATTACGTTACGGTTGTACTCGATTGAGTAAGGTACCGGGTGCCCATCGCGGCCCATCAATTTGGGTCGTGACAAAAGTGGTATCAGAGCAGTTTTGTCCTAGGGATGTCTACAAGGCGTGTCTAGTAGAGTCTTGTTTATGGGTGCGTTTTGCACCAAAATTATAAGCAGGTGGCGACATGGAATATAGGATTGTCACTCTTTCTTCTTACTCTAGATCCTGTGGTAGAGCTTTATTATCAGAATTCAGATTCCTAAATTCTATTATATTCGTAATACAATGATACTGACATCCAAAAAGATGGTTGGTAAGAGATATAGTTGTGAAATAGTTGACTTAGAGGAACTTTATTTCTCATGATGTTTATGATGAGTAAACGTAAGGTCTTCAGTAGATCATGTGTGTAGTAAGATGTGTAAGCCTCTTGATAAGGAGTCTTAAGGCAGGAATATCTATCCACCTCTATGGTGAAAGGAAATGAGAGATTCAGAAGATAGAGACAAAGTTCAACAAGTAAAAGAAGCAAGATGAAGAAGGGTACGAGGATCCCAGTTAGTGAAGATTAGCATTATTTATCATGCAGGAAGAGAGATATCAGCATTATGAGTTACCTTCAACAGTAACTGAGGTATGTACAATCGGCCACACCCATTTCAACTATGCCCTATGGGAGCTGACAAATATAGTTTAAAAGAAGGATGGGATATCAGGATCTGGCTGAGATTAGAGTAACCCAAAATGGTGAATGGATTTTTTTTGTTAGTTGAAATTTCCGAAGGATATTGCAAATGTGTTAGTAGATCTCCTTGTGAGATACCCAGATGGTGCACTCTAAAATAGTACAACTAGATATGAGTACTACAAAGATAGGAAATGGAAGAATGGAAGGATAAATATTACCTTAGTGTAGTTCCTTTCCCTAGTAGAGAGATAATGTTAGGCAACCCGAAAAGCCAGTGGATGGAGCAAGGGGAGCTAGAAGTAAAAGAATGTCTTGTTCGAATTTTCCAAATAAAGTGATAGGCGTAAATGTTACCAGGGAAATAAGAATAAATTTAATGGAGCATTATGAGTATGATGTGATACATGGATGACAACGGTAGATCAAAATGATGATAGTATTACAGAGTCTATAGTCAAGTGAAGGAAAAGACGAGAGGTGACAGGCCTTGAGACAACAATAGAGTATAGGCCATAAATTCATATTCTCATTTCGAGAAACAAGTTTGTGACTCCAGCGAGACTACCATAAGGAAAAGTTAGACCCCAGAGTAATAGAAATCAGTATGGGCTAGTGAACAAGATAAACTAAACATGAATTAGGGACTGAGTAATAGTCAACATCAAGAGAATTTCAGATTTTTATTCCGGCAATAATAGAATGGACGACAGAAGAATAACCTTTAAAGGTCATTCAGGAAGATGCTTCCCTAAAGCAAGCAATGTGAGAAAAATTAAGCTAAGGGACTATGTGTGCCAGTTACACTAGGTGTCACCCTCGTGAGTAAGGAATTTTGTTATCCTTGGTGCAGAAGGATTTCTGCAAGGAAAGTAAGGGTCAACGATGATGTGAAAAGACTCACATATTAAAGAGGTAAAACATATATAGGAAGATCGTCGTAGAACTAAATATTAATACTCCCCTAAGGGGGGAGGGGGGAATATGGAGTGATGTGGCGTTGAGTCAGAATTAAGTGGTTCTAGCGATTATGGAATGGTAAAGGAAGAATACGATAAAAATGAAAAATGGATGAGATTGAAATTATCCAAAGACTACAGATATGCTACGATCCCGTAACATTATGCAAACATGATGTCAAGGAGAGGAAGTAAGGGTTCCTGCTCAAAATGTTATTGATAGATAAGGAGCCAGTGCGAGAGGTAAGTTAAGACAAAGGAAATAACCCAAGAAAGATTACACAGAATATTGATATGAGAATGGGCCAACGAGTAGTTAGCAGTTGATTCAGGAAGAGCCTAGATATGGCTAGACAGGAGGTTACAGACGATCAACAGATCGTGCAAGATAAACATAGTAAAACCCAACATAGTTAATTCAGCCTCGCAGTAGTGTCATTGTAATACCTGCGATATATTCAGATAGGAGTCGGGGTAGTTAAAGGTACCGTATGAATGTTATGAGAATAAAAAAGAGTTCCACTGGGAAGACAATCAAAATATTAGTTCAGAAGCAACCTTACAAGCACAAGGGTGTGGAGATAAGTAACTACGGATAATTATAGGAAAGGAAAGACATCAAAAGGTCCGTAATAAGCTCACGTATTTACAAGAGTCATATGGTCCTCCCTAAGTACCACAATGAAAGACTAGCTGAGGAAGAAAGGAAGAAGGCTTCAACTTAAGCTTAGTGACCCAAAGAGGAATGGTCTTATAATAACAGTCTCACAACAACATTGCATGCACTCCATAAGAAAGTGGCACCTACCGCGGCTAATGAACATGGAGTAAAATCAGAATTGATATTCAAGATCATATGAGTTGTATGGAATTCCAATATGTGTGAGCGCCAAGATAAGCCAAGTATGCACGCAACAAGGGGCAGAAAGACCAGGAAAAGTAATAGCTTATGTTTAAAGAAAGTTGAGAAGGAATGAAATGAACTATTTGACCAATGATCCAGAGTTAGTTAAATTATGAACGCACTTAAGATTTCGGAGTATTATCCATGCAAAATATATGTTGACAATCATACAGTCGTAGAAGACTCTGTTATAAGTTAAAAGAAAGAATTGAGTCCATGTCATAAACAAAGGATTGAAGTGTTATAAGGTTGTATTATGGATATTCTGTAACGTCCATGTCGAGCTAAACTAATAACTAATACCATGATCCGCAGATTAGAAGATAGCTTAAGCCTACATAAAGGTTGATCAGAAGGAAGAGGTGTTAGTCCAAATTGCACACGCAACTATACGTGGTCGTAACAAGTAATATAGTGTTAAATCGAATGTCGAACCCACATCGACTTGCGTAAACTACTTATTGAATCACTCTAGTTGCTATTTAATCGAGCCAAAACAAAATCCAAGAATATAACTAATTTATTCTACGATTATATGAACTAATTATCAAGTAACGTGAATATTGTTGTGTATTAAATAGAGACAAATATTCCAGGGTTGTGATCAATTCACCATTCATATTGCATTATAATAAGCTCTCCCTTTCATATAATTCACTCATGGTTTCTAATTAATCGATAGTTGCTCACGTAGCCTTCTCCCGAAGTACTACTCGCCTATTCTCAATAGATTAACGCCTATATTCCTATGAAATTAATCTATTAGAACGCACTAAGATTATGATGTTTAATTAAGCAGCGTGACTAGGTATATTCCTATCCTAACCACAAATCCGCACCCCTGAAGGGTTAAGATCGCGCTCTCTTCAATTCTCCTCTAATCTATATACGACTTTCCCAAGCATAACATAGATAGTACATAGAACCTAATTGCTGGCCAAACAATTAAGCAATTAAATGCAGAATTGAATAAATAACCATATATTGAGTGAATTATAATCAAGGTTAAGTTAATATCGAATAACAATATTCATGACTAAACCACAACCCCAGAATTAAACAATTGCATAAGTTGAAAATACTAGATTAAGATGAAGAAAACTGATAATTCTTTGCTTCTTCAATGATCTTGTGTGTATATTCTCTCCAAAAATGGCATCCTCCCCTCAAAGTTGTGTTTTTCAGGTCTATTTATATGTTTGGGACAAACCCTAAACGTGTAGGAGACTTCTATTCCAACCAGGAAACACTTAAAAACCTTTAAAACTCAGAGTTGACTGGACCAGTCACCGAGGCGTTAAGCCCCAAACGCCCCCTTAACGCCTGGGTAGGCCTGGCGTTAGGGTCCAAACGCCATGGTCACCCTGGCCTTAAGGGCCAAACGCCCCCTTATCGCCTGGGCATGCCTGGCTTTAGGGGCCAAACACCCGGGTATGGCCCGAGTCACTCCTTTTCGACTGTTGAGCGTATTTTTGACGTTTATGCACCCATTTAGCTCGGCTTCCACCTCCAATTCACCTACACATGAAATAGACTCCATTATGCACATATAACGTGTATTTTTATCACAAAAGCACATAAAATGTATGGTATATAATGCTTACAACTATGAATTCTAGCCACGCATCAATACCCCACACTTAGACTCTTGCTCGTCCTCGAGCAATATCCTTCAACACGTACACATTTCATTAACAAGGAGTATTTTACTTTTCAATCACACACATTACCCCTTAACTATGATCGATACCGACAATCAAGTATGAACATACAAAATTTCACATTATTTCCCTTCTTTAAACATGCCCAAGTATAA
>ML379166.1:69545-147623 GCA_005239525.1 Nicotiana knightiana | reverse complement strand
TGGTTAGTCAATGTGGAAATCTGAGCTGACAATGCTGAAACCACATCTAGTTCAAGAACCCCTGGTGATTTCTGAACCATATTTCTCCCCATCTCACCTTGCCAGTCTGGATTTTGTTTGGAGAATTCATTCTGTAATGCAAATATTTCATCATAATTCTTCTCCAACACCTGACCTCCAGCTGCTGCATCTACCACAATTTTTGTCTGCGGATGGAGTCCTTCAATGAAAGTGTGAACTAACACCTCGTTTGTCTGATTGTTATGAGGGCAGTCTCTAAGTAGCCCCTTGAACCTTTCCCATGCTGAATATAAAGATTCACTAGTTTTCTTTCTAAAGGAGACTATCTCACTCCTGATCTTTGCAGTCTTTCCTGAAGGGAAGAACCTTGCCAAAAATTTTGTCGCAAAATCACTCCATGTTGTAATGGAATTTGCTGGTTCTGCCTTTAACCATCGCTTTGCTTCTCCCAACAGAGAGAATGGGAAAAGCGTGAGCCTCACATAATCTGGCGTGACCCCATTAGTGATATAAGTATCACTAATCTCCAAGAAGTTCAGAATGTGCTGCTGTGGATCCTCGTGTGGAAGACCCAAAAATTGCCCGTTTGCATGAAGTAGTTGGATCATGCTCTGTTTTAGCTCAAAGTGCCCACTGATTCTGGGCTTCACGATGCTAGAGGTGACATTAGCAACGCTTGGAATTTCCACCTCCTGAACAGGCATGTGTTGTTCCTCTGCCATGTTCACAGGAAATCGGATGAAGTCCTGAAGATTGTCTGTATCTCTTGCTTCTCGCAATCTCCTGCGAAATGATCTCTCAGGTTCGGGGTCAAAGCCGTCAAGTGTATCCTGACTTCTGACCCTATGCATTCACTCGAAGTTCCTGAGATTAGAGAAAAAATCATGTGACGTTAGACTAAAAAGTAGTCTATATTCAAGTCCCCGGCAACGGCGCAAAAAACTTGTTGGTTCAAATCGCACACGCAAGTATACGTGGTCGTAGCAAGTAATATAATGTTAAATCGAATGTCAAACCCACAAGTACTTGCATAAACTACTTATTGAATCACTCTAATTGCTATTTAATCGAGCCAAAACAAAATCCAAGAATATAACTAATTTATTCTACGATTATATGAACTAATTATCAAGTAATGAGAATGTTGTTGTGTATTCAATAGAGACAAATATTCCAGGGTTGTGGTCAATTGACCATTCATATTGCATTCTATTTAGCTCTCCTTTTCATATAATTCAGTCATGGTTGCTAATTAATCGATAGTTTCTCTCATAGCCTTCTCCCGAACTACTACTCGCCTATTCTTAAAAGATTAACGCCTATATTCCTATGAAATTAATCTATTAGAACGCAATAAGATTATGATGTTTAATTAAGCACGGTGACTAGGTATATTCCTATCCTAACAAAAAATCCGCTCCCCTGAAGGGTTAAGATCGCGCTCTCTTCAATTCTCCTCTAATCTATATACGGCTTTCCCAAGCATAACATAGATAGTATGTAGAACCTAATTGCTGGCCAAACAACTAAGCAATTAAACGCAGAATTGAAGAAACAACCATATATTGAGCGATTTATAATCAATGTTAAGTTAATATCGAATAACAATATTCATGGATAAACCACAACCCCAGAACAATGGGTGTTTAGCCACTCATACTAGAATAAAACAATTGCATAATTTGAAAATACTAGATTAAGATGAAGAAAACTGATAATCCTTTGCTTCTTCAATGATCTTATGTGTATATTCTCTCCAAAAATGGCATCCTCCCCTCAAAGTTTTGTTTTTCCGGTCTATTTATATGTTTGGGACAAACCCTAAATGTGTAGGAGACTTCTATTCCAACCAGGAAATACTTAAAAACCTTTAAAACTCGGATTTGACTGGACCAGTCACCGAGGCGTTAAGCCCCAAACGCCCCCTTAACGCCTGGGCAGGCCTGGCGTTAGGGGCCAAACGCCTGGCTAACGCCATGGTCACCCTGGCCTTAAGGGCGAAACATCCCCTGAACGCCTGGGCATGCCTGGCTTTTGGCGCCAAACGCCCGGGTATGGCCTGGGTCACTCCTTTTCGACTCTTGAGCGTATTTTTGACGTTTATGCACCCATTTAGCTCGTCTTCCATCTCCAATTCACCTACACATGAAATAGACTCCATTATGCACATATAACGTGTATTTTTATTACAAAAGCACATAAAATGTAAGGTATATAATGCTTAAAACTATGAATTCTAGCCACGCATCAAGAGGAAACTAAATAGTTACATCAACTAAGTAAATCAGGAATCTGATTATTAGACCAAGAAAATTATAGGAATCATGATTGAGAAAATTGTATGATCACTCTTAATATCAGAGGTACAAGAGAGATAGTATAACATCCATATTCTATAACGGCTCTACGATAAAGCAAGTTAGAAAAGTACCAGCCTCATAAGAAGTATGATGCTCCCAGCGGATTGTATATGCACAAAAGGTGTAAGTATTATAATAGAGCTTCAAGTTGTGGATGTGAATTATACCTATGTGGAAGGGAGGTCATAAAAGAGATAGAAGATGTGATGCAAGATTTTAAGGTAAGTAAGGTAATGGTGAAAAACATACGAGATACTCAAATACAGAAGGTTGTGAATCGTCCATACTTTGGATAGAAGGCTAGAAGCGCAGGGATTCAGTGTCTAGGAATGATAGTGACGTCGTCAATGGTATATTTTCCAGCCTATGGTTTCAAGGTATTGAGAGGCCTAGTCAGGAGAGTAAAGAAGAGTTAGAGACGATGTAATGCCTCGCTTGATGTTCCAGAATAACATAAGAAAGATTATGATGCAAGTAAGCTGAAGGAAGGTTGTGAGTAGTATAAATAGATATGTGTAGGTCACAAGATAAAGTATGGTATTAGAAAAGGCGAGTGAGAAGGTGGCGAAAATTGATAAGTGCTCGAGACTAATCCCGTGAAAATGAAAGAGCTGATGGTTTCTCTAATTTATATAAAGCTCAGTATAACCTGAATGAACTCAAAGGAGTTTAATACTAGTAGCATTTAGAAGAGATGGAATGCTGCCCTGGTAATAAAATGAGGGTTTAATTGTGACAAATAAAGGACGATGTTTGGGACTTCGATTGAATAATGATTTGAAGAAAAAAAAGGAAGAAGAAAAGATTTCATGGATGGCACGGGATTAGACTACCCCCATAAGGTGAATCACATTGGGATGTATGAAATAGGATTATGGAAATTACTCCAGATGTTCCCCGATGAGACGTGAGCCCTAGCGGCAGTGTTACATAAGAGTTCATGTTATAAGTGGTAAATCATGATCAACATTAAGGTGAATCAACAATGGATGGATAAAAGTTACAAAGTATGAGATGAGATTAGGCCATCATTATTAAGATGAACAGTAATGAGGAAGCATTAAATGAATTAGACTTATACATGTAGGATAAGAAATGAGAGTAACCTGGAGTTTGGAAGCATACCTCAGTAACGATATCTAAGTAAGAGTTATGGTACAGTATGACCTACCTAGATGCAGTAAAATCATGTGGATAGATAATCGGGTCTATGAATATAAGATATAACAATATTTGTAAGTTCAACAAAGTACCGAGCAAAGAACTTCAGTTATAAATGCGCAGAGGGACATCATGTCAAGGTATGTGTATGTTCACAAAGTAAGGCCTAGAAACTGGCTAAAAGCTTGAGGGAAAAGGAGAGAAGAGTCGCATAGGCGCACTTACAAAGTCGGAGTCATACAGGATGCATGATAAAATGTAGAAACAGTTACAATATTGGAAGAATTCCGACCACGAGTCGTGGAGTGAGAAAGAGGCCTAAAGGGGGTTTTGCCTGTCCTTTGGGATTAATTCACAGAACAGTTGCCTAGATGGAAAGAGGAGTACTACACTATTTTCAAGAGCAACGGGTTATGAGAATTATAACTGCATCAGTCAACATTCGAGGAAGAATGCTCCAAAGGGGGGAATGATTTTACACCCCATATTTTCGTATGTGAAAGTACACCATAGATAAATTGATGAAAGCTAAAAAATGAGATGTTACATCCGTATTTTTGTACTTTAAAGTTTCATCGTAAGTTAATCGACGTAAGCTCGGGAATGAGATTATTTTGAAAGAAGTGATAAGTAAATTCGTGAAGATAAGAGGGTAATCAAATCGAAGAAAATGAGTTATGTTTGACATTTTGAGAAAAAAATACAGTCCGAGCTATAATACACCATATTTATGGACTAGTGCCATACAAGGTACCACATGACCATGTAGTAAGGTGTATAAGGTATGTTAAAAGTGAGTAGTATTTTAAGTAATTTGAGATAATTCTTATTATTTGGATAATTGGGTAATTATATATTTTTAGTGGGAGATTAACTAAGTAATTAAGCTAATTAAATAAATCAAGATCTTGGATAAGCTTAGTAAGCCAAAACGTGGCAGCAACAAAGACCCAAATTATGACTCTTAAGTTCATAAAATAGGTGGCACATTTGGAGGATTTAGTGGCTTACTCATCACAAAAGGCTGGGGCCCACAAATCTCAAAAATAAGAGATTTTAATACATGTTCTGTGTAGATACTTATGTTGCTACGAAAATTGAAACCTTGATTTCTAAGAGATTTCATACGGATGGAATCTCCAAAGTAATTCATTTGGAACTTCATTATGCGATAAAGCGTGATATTTGCGATTCTAAAGGAGTACGGTGCAATCTTTATCAAGAACACCATACGAATTTCTCCCTACTTCGATCTGCTGTTATGTGATTTGTCACAATTCATGTGTGTTAGAGGGATTGTCAATAGAATCGGCTCAGGTATGTTAAGTCTATCCCTTGTTTCGTTTTAGCATGATCCATACGATACAAACGAATGAGTAAATGCACAACTTCCATATGCCTCTATTCATAGAAGTATTAGAGGTGCCTATGTTCTTGAATTCCCGTATGTCTTATTATTCTATTGTCTGTTCATGAGTCTCAGAAAAAATGTAAGTCGATAAAGTTTATTTGATGATATTAATCAGAGGTATAATGGTCTTATGACGTTCCGAGAAATTTTATTGACGTACTTCTCATGCATTTCTTTTATTTATAAATGTACATTGACCCATGACCAGACGACGTTATATACTCGTATATATGTATATATATATATATATACACATGTGTGTGTGTGTGTGTGTGTGTATATGGGATATGGGAAAAGGTTACGGCGTGATATACGCACCACCACCTAATCAGCATTTATACGTTGATGATTTGCCCACTGTGGCCGGAATGATATGATGGGATGCCCTCAGAGACTTGATGATGTTATGAATGCATATACCTATGCATGACATGACATTTATATGCATATGCATGACATTATGATATTAAATAATTCACAGAGTTGTTCAGACATCCATGTCGAGTCTTTTACTCCATGTTTCTCTCATGTCTATTATTTACTGATTTTTAATCCTTACATACACGGTACAATATTTGTAATAACATCCCTTTTGCTTAGAGATGCTGCATTTCATGTCCGCAGTTCCCCATAGACAGATGGAGAGTCCTCCAAGTAGGCTATCAGCTCAGCGGATGATGTTGGTACACTCCATTTGCTCCGGAGTTACTTGTTTGGTCAGTATGATTTAGACGTGTATTGTTTGGTATGGCGGGGCCCTGTCCCGTCCTTAATTTATAAGTATGTACTCTTAGAGGCTTGTAGATAGATGTCATCTATACATATAATTGTATGGCCTTGTTGGCCTATATTTTAAGTATATAATGGATCATAGGCCTTATATGTTTGTATGTCACATATGTAAGTTTCTATATCAGGTTGGGTCGTTCTATGTCGAGTATTATATCATGTTTATTCTACTCATCTCACAGCCTCTCCAGCTCATTTTTCCTATTATAGTATGACACAAAAGATACGTTACGTTGGTACTCGGTTGAGTAAGGTACCGGGTACCCATCGCGGCCCATTGGTTTGGGTCGTGACAGCTATCAAATACGATTAATGAAGTATTGTATCGTCCCTAGGTGGATCATGCAAATAACTTTAGATGTTCCCTGATAAGACGCGAGCCCTAAGGATAATGTATTACGTAAGAGGTTTCAAGTTATAAGTAGAAGGTGAATCAACAATAGCATATAAAAGTTTTAAACTATGAGATGAGATTAGGGCGTCATTCTTAAGATGAATAGTAATGAGGAAGAACTAAAGGACTTAGATTTATACATATAGGATAAGCAGCGAGAGGGTAACCTGGAGTTTGGGTAGTAAACCTCGGTAATAATAAACTGAAGTAAGTGTTATGGTATTGTTGACCTACCTAGATGTAGTAAATTCATAATCATAGATAATCGAGGCTATGAAACAAGATATAGAAATAGTCGTAAGTTCGACAAAGTACCAAGTGAAGGACTTCAGTACACCTATAGATGCCTAGAGGGCCACCTTGTCATAGTTCTGTATATGTTCAGAAAGTGAGGCCTAGAGATTGGATAATAGATGGAGGAAAATAGAGAGTAGAGTCATATAGGCGCACATATAGGGATATAGTTGTACAGGATACATTACAGAGGTAGAAATAATAACGTGATTGAAGGAATTCCGACCACAGGTCGTGGTGCGAGAAAGCGTCCTAAAGAGGGGAATGCCTTGGGCTTTGGATTTATTCACATAATAGTTGCCTGGATGTCAAGGATAATACAAAATTATTCGTAAGAGCTATAGTTTATGAGTGTGATAAGCGCATCAGTCAAAATTCAAGGACAAATGTTCCAAAGGGGGAAATGATGTTGCACCCCATAGTTTCGTACGTGAGAGTACGTCGTAAGTCAATTAATATAAACTCTGAAATGAGATCATCTTTGAAAGTACATAAAGTAAGTTAATCATGTTAACATGGGGGTTACAAATATTTAAGATCATGGACTGCATGTACCAAGAGGGTTGAAGGCTTAGAAGCTAAACCAATTAACGAAAATAAGCTCCGTCGAAAGTCGACAAGTTGGAAATGATATAATAAGTACTTTTGGGGGGAGACTAGCTTGATCAAAATTATAAGGAGGTTATTTTATGAGTTATATTTTTATTATAATAGTCATGTGTTATGTTTTGAAGTCAAGCGAGTTGTTGAACAAAAGTTGGCAAAGATCATCATAAGTTACATTGATAAATATGCTGAAAATTATGTCAAATGTAAATGAGCATTTTTCCAAATGTACTTGGAATTACAGGATGATCCACATATAAAATTGATGATCTACGAGTGTAGCTTCTAACTCATTAAATCATTTGTTGATACAACATTGGAGTAGAGAGATATGTGCAGTTTCAAGAGACTGAACATAGTGCATAGGTGACAAGTAGGCATGTCATTGAAGCTTTTTGAGCAATACATTTTTTGTGTTATTAGAGGTCTTTTAGGACATATTAAATACCTAATTGAAGGACTTGGAATTTAGTTTCTAACTATCTTAACCGTTTATTCATACGACATCCAGATAAAAAAATTTAAGCATCGGAAGAAGGGTCAATGCTAGGGTGCCAAGCTAGCACCTCTTTGACTTTTCATGAGTTAATATAGGGTTTAAAATCGTCTTCCTCCTCATTTTTCTTAGAACACGACCAGAGAACCCCCATAAAATAACCCTTAAGCTCTCTACAAGTGTTCCAAAGAATATTAACATCCCGGGTACAAAATCAAGAAGCGATAACATTAGAAAGATCCCTACGACATAAGTATCGCTATATCACCTCTCTTTTTCTTTGTAGTTTGAGTTTTGGAAGGTACTTCATAGTTAAGAAAAAGACTACTTTCTGTATTTAAGCTTTTAAATGTCAAGGAATGTTGATAAATTTGTTTCCTAATAGTTAGAACTCACCAGACGGTGATCGGACGCCGTGAGTTTAATTTATTTCAGTTTCAGTGTACTGTTTTATAGTCCACTCGTGTTGGCCTCTTGTGCTGATGTTTTATGAAGTTTTGGAGGTGAAAAGGTGTTTATAAACACCACATAATGACGGAATGGTGGGCTGGCTGTTTGTCGTTACATTTTTTAGTTTGTTTGACACTACTTTGGTTGTCGTTTTATGTATAAAGTGATTAGGGTGTGTGGGCTATTTTGTGGTATATTGTGATGGAGAAAGGTTGTCAAGTGATGCATACATGTTGTTATTGTTTTGTTCTTGTTGTTGTTAGTATATAGTATTTGAGTAGGGCCTTGTTAGGGGGGAGATGCTGCCCAAATTTAGTTAAACGAGCTACTAATTTAAGTTGCGGACTTAGCCTTTACCCATCAGTAATTTTGAATCTCCTTATGTTTTAGCAGATTGAGTTGAGTTGTTCGAAGAATTTCTTGGAAGGTATTACGAACTCAACAGAGTTAAGGTATGTTAAGGCTAAATCTTTCGTTCATTTTGGCATGATCTCGTAACTACATGCGTTTGATAACGAGGCATAAATAGAAGTTCTTATTCCTGAATTTATGTACATTATCCTATTCTCATAAGTTATAGTATTCTCCCTTATCAGGAATTTATATTCAGTTATGCATTGTCTTCTTTCAGTTAGGAGAGCAGAGAGTTTATATATATAAAGTATTACATTATTTTCACCAGACCGAGCTATAACCGGTGGGCATGTCCCTATTGGGAAACCTCTAATCAGATGGTAAGTTATATACCATGCCTACTATGGCTGAGCGCCTATGAGCGAGTCCAGAATGGCCGAGATATAGAGCTTAGTATGGTCGAGCGCCTATGAGCGAGCCTACTACGGTAGAGCAGTTACACATCCGAGCGTTATAGGGCCGAACAACTATTTTACTTAGTATATTGAGAGAGATGAGTCAATATCAGCAGGTAAGCATATATTCAATAATATTTTACTCCCAGGTACTTTTAGTTATTATATTATCAGTTCGGTTTTGGCTTTTAGTTATTTTGTTGCCTTACATACTCGATACATTATTTCGTACTGACGTCTCTTTTGTTGGGGACGTTGCATTTCATGCCTTCAGGTCTTGATAGACACCTGGATAGGTCTTCCCAATAGAAAAAGGCAAATATCAACTTGCTTGGTAAGCTCCACTTCCTCGGAGTTACCAGGTCTATACCTTGGTATCCATTTTTTATATAAGGTTTGATGGGTAGGTCGAGGTCCTATCTCGACCATGATACAATTAAGTTATCCCTAGAGGCTTGTAGACGAGTCCTGTACATTTATTTATATCAGTATTATGGATTTACCAGCACTATGTAGATGTTTAGTTTGGTTTTGTTGGTTGTAGATGTTATTTTTAGATGACTTAGAATATGGCTTCATCGGCCTAAGTTGAGGGTTAACCCTCCATAGTTCACAATTACAGAGTAATACGCTCGGGCCGAGTATGGTACCGGGTTCCGGCCACACCTCTTTAGGTTTGGGACATGAAATTAAACCTATGGTTGTCGTATCTATGAGAGGCTTACCGCATGCGGAGGATGCTGGGATCAGTAGGTGTCGCACTACAGTGCCCAAGGTGTACCTGTAAGCTGTTTGTCACATCTATGATATTTGGAACCACAAAGTATCGTAGATGCTGATAGGCAGGAGCGCACATGCACACGTCAAATATGTGCTCCTTTTTCCGCACCTACGACATTTGGAGGTGGGTAAGACATAAGGGTTTGGAGTTTTAACTTATTTTTACCATTTTTGAGTTTTGG
Source organism: Nicotiana knightiana (assembly GCA_005239525.1). Taxonomy (NCBI): domain Eukaryota; kingdom Viridiplantae; phylum Streptophyta; class Magnoliopsida; order Solanales; family Solanaceae; genus Nicotiana; species Nicotiana knightiana. Next base: position 137,870 of record ML379166.1, on the reverse strand, counting down.
AGATCGGGATGAGGCAATTAAGGAATAAAGTTTTACTAAAATCTTGAGGGTAAGTAATTTCTACTTGTTCTTGATCATATGTCATGATTTTGCATGGTTTTCTACACCTAAAACTAAGAAATTTAAAATTAAAATTTGGGGTTTTTGTCTACGACCTAAGATAGTGTGTATTGGGGTTTTAAGTATCGATTCAGACTCATATTTGGTATCTAAATACATATTTGGACTCATGGGGTTATGGGTAAAGAGGATCTACCCCTAGAGTCGGGTTTTGACCATGTGGGCTTGAGTTGTGTTACAACCCATATTCGCGTACATTAGTTCACGTCGTAAGTTAGTCGATGTAAATCTGAGAATAGATTATCTTTGAGATGATAAGAAGTTGATCCTATTTGTCTTTAATGATACAAGGGTGTAAAGAGTGGTTAACAAGTACTAGAAGTTAAACGAATCAATGATGTTGTAACCCGTATTTTCGGGTAAAACTAGAGGTGCTTAATATGCTCAAGAGGTCACGTTTTAAGCTATTTTAATTATATAATATCCGTATCATAAGTCTTGAAGTCAAACAAGTTATGAAACAAAAGTCGACAAAAGTTGTCGCAACTTACATTCATAATTTTACTTAAACTTTAGTTCAAATGTTACTAAGCTTTTCTCCTAATTTACTTGGAGTTACGGGATGATGTACCCACCAAATTGAATATCTATGAGTCTAGATTCCAACACATTAAACCGTTTGTCGATACAACGTCCGAGTAGAGAGATATTCACGTTGCCACGAGACTGCACCAAGCANCAGCAACTCCCCTATTTATACTACTTCAAACAAGGTAAAAAAATCATCAAATATTCCAATAAAATCAATAATAATCATATTGAGCCTCCCAAGAGAATCTACCAACCAACAACTTTACTAACAAGGTTTTTGATAGATAACTCACACGTTCTAGCTTCAATGACTTAATCACAACTTGGATAATCTTAAATACATGTAGAGTAAGAGGTTCCTTACTTTAAAAAGATGGAAAAACTCCAATTTTACCTTAATTCCCCATGAAATATCCCTCCAATTTTGTCACAAGAACAAGGAAGCGAAACTACCAATCAATTCGGGTTCTTAGGCACTAGAATCACTTTGGAAGATTTGAAATCACCTAGGGTTAATACTAAAACTTGAGAGAGTATTCTATAGAACTTAAAACACTTAAAACAACCTCCCAAACGAGCTGGAATCACCCAAAACTCAGTAACAACAATAAGCAAAAGAAACTTACTAGCGAGACGGGATTCCCGAAACTTGATTGGTGTTGTTTTCCCTTTGGTTGGGTCTTGGATCATGAAAGAACCTTGAGAGAGTGTTTTTAGATGTGTAAGGTCTGAATATACTGAAATAGAATGAGTTAAAACGGGGTTGAGGTGTCTTTTATATATATATATATATATAAAAGACACCTCAACCCCGTTTTAACTCATTCTATTTCAGTATATTCAGACCTTACACATCTAAAAACACTCTCTCAAGGTTCTTTCATGATCCAAGACCCAACCAAAGGGAAAACAACACCAATCAAGTTTCGGGAATCCCGTCTCGCTAGTAAGTTTCTTTTGCTTATTGTTGTTACTGAGTTTTGGGTGATTCCAGCTCGTTTGGGAGGTTGTTTTAAGTGTTTTAAGTTCTATAGAATACTCTCTCAAGTTTTAGTATTAACCCTAGGTGATTTCAAATCTTCCAAAGTGATTCTAGTGCCTAAGAACCCGAATTGATTGGTAGTTTCGCTTCCTTGTTCTTGTGACAAAATTGGAGGGATATTTCATGGGGAATTAAGGTAAAATTGGAGTTTTTCCATCTTTTTAAAGTAAGGAACCTCTTACTCTACATGTATTTAAGATTATCCAAGTTGTGATTAAGTCATTGAAGCTAGAACGTGTGAGTTATCTATCAAAAACCTTGTTAGTAAAGTTGTTGGTTGGTAGATTCTCTTGGGAGGCTCAATATGATTATTATTGATTTTATTGGAATATTTGATGATTTTTTTACCTTGTTTGAAGTAGTATAAATAGGGGAGTTGCTGTCCATTTCATCGTAAAAGAGGTTGCGGTTGATACATAATAGTTACGACGCCTAAACGATAACGATAGTGTCATGTCTCTTATGGTAGACTAAGGAGTCGTGACATTTGCATAGATTGAGGTTGGTAAGAATATACAAGTTATGTGAGGCTATTCCTTTCTTTCTTTTGCATGACTCTGATTGTACATAATCTAATAAACGAGCTTCCAAAGATACTCCATTCTTAGAAGCTAGCAGTACTTACATTGTTTCCCTTCTTATGGAACGATTGATATTGATGTAGCTTCTCTTATTATTATGTTATCAATATTGTTTACTTCCTGATTCTTATAACATTCTTGATGAATAGTTAGTCCTAATAACGTGTACGGAGGATACCAATCTTACGTCACGCCGAAAGATTCAGAATGTGACTTCGATGAGTCCAACATGCACTATATATATATATATATATATATATATATATATATATATATATACTCATTTTACTCTATCGAGCCGTGCTATAGTCTGCCGGGTATGACACCTATTGTGCGACCCTTGATTAGTTAGGTTTTACCGAGCTCTATGTGGCCAGGTACAATTCTACCGAGCATTATGGTGGCCGGATACGTTCTTACTGAGCCTATTACGGTCGGGTACGATATGGTGATGACGATTCCTATAGAGGTGTATGGTTTTAAAAGTGTGTGTGTGTATATATATATATATATATATATATTTGTATGTGTGTGTGTGTGTGCGTGTATCATAAATTTCACGTCAGTCACCCTCAGAGGCATTACTGTTCTTAGTTTTGATTTCCTACCTTAGATAATCTGTACTTTATTCATACTGACGTCCCTTTTATTGTGTGGATGTTGCATGTAGTGGTGCAGGTCCTAATAGACAGGTAGATGAAGCTCCCCCACCATAGTAGGCTGCCCAATTCGGTTATTGGCGATATCCCTTCTTCGAACTTGTCGTGGTCTTGGTATGCATTCTTGTTATAGACATTATGTGTATGTCGGCGCCCTGTTCCGGCAATGTTGCATCACTTATGTTCCCTTATTGGTTCATATAGAGGTGTCGACTCATGTATAGTTTGGATTGCCTTATTGACTAAATTTATGTTGTATAGTCTCTCATGGAAGCTTGTCCGCTCGTACCTTATATATAATTTCATGACAGCCTTGTCGCCCATGTTATATATGTTCATGCCATTATCTGTCACTGTTGGTTGTTTAGGATTTATTTCTACCTTTTATATTGATCTCTTCGGCCTTATAGATAATAAGAAAGGTTAGATAAAATGTACGTTTGTGCTCGACATACGTTGGTGCTTGACAAGTATGGCCTAGGTGCCAGTCATGGCCCTCCAGTATCGTTCGTTACAGTTTGACTTTTGTTGACTTATTGGGAATTGATTAATGATTGAAGCTTTATTGTTTGGAATTGATTACTATAATTTATTTGACAATATTGAGTATTATTTAGTTAGACTTGATCTAGTTGGAATTCATTTCCAAATAAGAGGCGATTTTAGAGACTTGATTTAGCTTATTAAGGTAAGTATCTTCCCTAATTTTAATTTTAGGGAATAACCCTTGGGAATGATTAATTCAAATATGTGGGGAGCAACATATATTTGAGGTGACGAATGTATATGTTGGTGCTAGGGATTATTCATGTTCGGGTTAAAAGGCTTCCATTATGCCTTGTTTGATTGATGATTTAAGTTTTTAATAAATTGTATGATTACTTGAGCTTATTCTTTCATGTTAGTAACTGTCGCGCCCCTTTTTCTCGCGAAATCATTTTTTGACATGTGAAAACTATTTTAAGGAGGTATTAAAAGAGGAGAGTCTCCACCTAACGGTTTTAAGGTGCGTTAGGACACCTATTTGCAAATGACTCAGGTTCAACTAGTTTGCATCACCAAAGATCGGGTAAGGGATCAAAATTACCTCGAACAGAAGGTGTTAGGCACTCTTTGAGGTCCACAACTGTGGGTCCCAACCGAACTTTAATTATATGAATTAGTTGGATACACATAGATATAGCAAGCAAGAAGTTTGAGAATTTTATTATGAAGGGCTTTGAATGAATGAGTACAAACACTTTATTCAAAATAAAGAGGGAAAGAAGATGGGGGTCCTAAGTTTTTTAGCCTAAAGGATCACCCCGTGCAACATAAATAATACTTCATAACTCCCTCGAGATGGGGTGTTACGCATATTATTCAGCGGGCACAAACTAACATCTCCTACTACTCGAATACCATCTTTAAGTTGTTACCTAAAGCGCACTAGTTCAATTATAAGTCCTACCTTACGCGTGCACTACCCGTCCCATACCTATGGTACATAAGGCATTGGACCTCTATTTTGGGTGGTTCTAGACCTTACTTAGGCTGCTCAGAAATGTTAAAACGAAGCGACATACAAAAATACGTTGGACTTCACATATAGGCAATTAATGGCGCAAGTTAGCCTCCACACTTAAACAACAAATGCACGCTAAGAAGGTTTTCATGTTAGGCAAGTTCAGAATTAAAAACCTTAAATCCCTATAGACATGATTTCTATGTGGTAAGGCATCAAGTCATGCAAGAAAATTTTTATGAACCAGCATTATTCATAGACATGATTGTATAGTTGTTACACACTGATTATTGAGATGGCAGATTCTCAGTTATTAGTCCTGTAGATCTTGCGCCTAGGTGATTTATGCCTAAGTGAGCGATGATCAGTATTGAAAAGGGGCGTCATTAAGAGTTATTAAGGCGAACAATGGTATCCTAGGGAGTGGGTTTCTAACGATTAGCACTTGGGGATATGATTTTATTATTAAATCTTATAGGCAGGTTTTCTTGGTGACCAATGCGGTGTAGTAATAAATGAAATAATTAGAGTCCTATAGGCATGATCTCTAGTGGATATGTTGTAGCAATGCAAATTAAAGAAAAGTTCAATGATATTTATTTCCTACGTGCAGGTTTTCTAACTACATGTGGCAACAAAGATACGAGAGCATTTGAGCTCATGCTTTGCTAATAGACAAGTAGTGCAAGTGTGTGCTTTTCCTAAGAGCATGATTTCTACAGTGTGAACAGAGAATGGGCGACATAAAGCAAGTGCATCGTTCAATCTGATAGGCATGTTATCTACCCATCGTATATTAATATTAAAATGTAACCCATCCCCTTTTTACTAACAACCCCAGCCGGTTATACAAAGATTACTACAGACCCAATTAATGAGTAAAGTAATGATACTACATAACAATGAACAAATCCATAGCAGGCCCAAATAAAATAACTAGATACACATTCTTACTGGGCCTTCATTACTTCTGACATAGCATACTTAGGCCTTAAATAAAGAACCACACGATCATAGGTCCATAGGGGAGTCTAGACCCCTTTAAATGAGCCATTGGACCAAGTGTTGCACCGCTTAGAAACAACCAATACAGATACACGGTACAAGTAGAGTATTAGGGATAATTTTGGAGGTTGAGGGAATAACTAGGACCAAACCCTAGTGTGTCAGAGTTCACAGGGGCCTCAATTGAACCCCGAGCAGTACTCACACTAGGGAGGCCAACAGTAGAACCTAAAATAGCCTTTGCTTTCAGCCGGCTAAGAATGGGATTTAGAATATCAGAGTAACAAGTAAGGAGAGTGGACAAAAAATACCAAATTAAGCATACAACACAACATGCTAGTAGGTTCAGCAAGGTTCACACAACAAAGTACCACATAGACAACCTTATAGGAACTAGGAGAGGGGAACATATTTGTAGGCACACATAGGTTATCATGCATAGATGCATGAAGTTGAAGTAGTTGAAACCTAAAGTTCTAAATTAAGTTCGGTGTAACCTAATATCATATTAATCAATACTTAGACATGATGGAGGGACACACAAATTGTGATGATCACAGAAAGGATAGGGTAGCAAATGAACCAAAGCATACTGGAAAACATATTAGCATAGGAGCAAAATCACAGTTAATAGAAAAACAAAGTGCTTGTATTTTAGAAAATATGGATATCATGAAACATGTTTAAAGTTAGACTTTAGGGCAACATTCCATAGAGTTAAGGCTAATACACAAAGATCAAGTCAAGTACACAAGGTTTAACACTGAAAGGTTCATTCAAGTGGGGGAGGGGGGATTCCAATGGAGTTGTGGTAGTATCCAAACACAATATGCAGAAATTTTGTAACTTCAGAACGAAACATGCTAAGGTGCTGAATGGTACAAAATATATTTTAGAAGACAAGAAGTCACAGAGTGCCAATCATAGTGTTAGCATAACACAGCAGTAGATTATCTCCGTATGTGTAATTAACACAGAATGACATCAAAGTGTTGAACATTATCATAGTTGAATCATGCTCATGCAGTTCAAATACATATGAAGAAAGAAAGAAAGAAATTGAACATTGCAAGGGTTTAAACACTAACCAGTAGCAGAATCAAAAGAGTGAAGAGTGTATAGCAAAAATCTCAGGTCTCCGATGCTTCAGAGTTCATAAGAGCCTCGAGAATAGTCTTCGAGCAGTGCTTGCATCAGAGGACGTTGTTTTAATGGCCTTGGCTTTCAGCCGGCATCGAATTTAATAATTTTAGGGAGTGTTCAGGTGCAACACTGAGTGAGTGAGTGAGAAAGGAGAGTAGTGAAAACAATAGTAGGGATTAGGAGAATCAAAAAAGTTTGAGGTATTTTTAGAGGAAGGGTTTATATAGTAGCAAATTCAACACATAAAATAGGGAAACACGATAAAATTAAACACAGAATAAAGAAAATATGCCAGAATCAATTAGAATCAATTGCTGTGGTTGGGCGCATGCCGGACTATGTCGTAGGAGTACATGGGGTTGTTTTTTTTTGTGGCAGTCATGATTATAGGATTCAGAGATGTCCTAGGTTTGGCAGCAGAGATAGGACAAAAGTGGAGATGGAGCCTTTAGCCACGATGCAATTTGAGGTGATCTGATGGGTGCAGGTATGTTAGTGGTTTCCTTGACGAGACATACATTTCTTGCAAATTTAGTTTCAACCTATTTCATGTTCTCTAACGTTGACACCTCACTTTTAGGAGTAGGCTCCACATTATCATTGTGTGTTTAGGATAGTCCAATGGAGATATGTTGTGGATATGAAAGTAAAAAACAAAACGGAACTTCCAGTCCAAGCGATAGTCAGGATCATACTTGTACGCTAGCGGATTGATAAGCCTTGGAGCCTTCAACTGATATGGTAATTGATATATAATCTGTTTTCTCCTCCCGAATAATTACGCTAAATATTTCCCGAACCTACGATATCATCTTACCCCGGCAGTTGTAAGAAAGTCCAGGTTTGCGGGAGAATTGTAAGTTGAAAATAATTTGTAAGGATAGGGTGCGGAAGGCATCACAAGAATATTCAACAATCCATGAAAATCTACCCTCTTCACGGTGTCCATCAATTAGAGAACAAAATGGAAGGAATACGCTACAGATGCACGACCCAAATTGAAGCATCTTGCCTAAGATGAATTGGGGGATGGTCCCCAGAATATTAATAAGGGGAGATAGATTACTATAATAAAATCCTGCGACGACCTTCGGGTGACCATTAATACATATACGAAGATCACATAAGGTGACGTAACCTGAGTGGTGATCCCAAATCGCTTATAAGGATTGGATCATCCAAGCAGTAGTAGGAGGTGACATAGGTCCTTCGTCCATACGTAAAGGATTCGTACTGCTACTTTTTGTTGTGGATTACATGTATTGGTAATGGTAAGCTAAAGTATGCTATAGGCATTGGGTTGATAGGACCTTCAGACTCATTATGCGACATGTTATGTTTCCAAATACCTTATAGATGAGAATAACTTATTAGGGACAAGCGACAAAGAGAGTTTTCAGGACATTTTAAGGATGGTTGTAAGAAACGTGAGAATAGTTAGCGAGTGCGAATTGAATGATATGATGAAGTAACCTTCAATACTTAGGAAGCTAGTGTGAGGAATAAATCGAGACAAGAGACACCGCCCATGTAGCTCAGAAATGAGATGTAAAGGTAAGACGATTGAGCAATCGGTTCTTGGAAGACCCAATTATGGTTAGAAAAAGCAAAATCATAAAAGTCATTAGATCATACAAAACTACGAATTGGATCTAAACGTGCGAAGTATCAGTCCTGCAACACATAGAGTCATGACTCGCATAAAGTATTCTGACAAGAGATATGGTGGGTAAAGCTCAATATAAGCATAGAAAGGATCGAAAAGGGGCCAACGAGCCTAGGGTACAAGGTAGGCATTAAAGATTTGTGTTCAGAGATAACAATATTGGAATAAAGACGAAGTGAAGGGAAAGTGAGGGTAATGATAGACTATTGGAATTGATAAGAAGTTCTACAGGGTTGTTACGACTCAGTTCCACCATATGCCGTGATGGCGCCCAATGCTACTGTTAGGCAAGCTAATAACAAATCCACACATCGATCAAAAGTTCATAATACATTTTCAAACAAGTGATGAAATAAATAAGCGAAATTGTTCTGCTTTTACAGTAAACTACTGACCTATCTTCAAGGCTAGAATATGATCAAAAAGTAAATCTGAATATTGAAACAGAAATACAATCAAGAACAATGGTCTAAAATCCAATAGGTGTCACACGTGCATGAGCATCTACTGGGATATACAATACTACAACAACAACAGTCTGGAATAGGAAATACACAAAATACAGTAAATGAATAGGAAGGGGACTTTGTGTGTTGTAGATCGTAACATGCAATGCAGCTCACCATAAAGTCTCCTCAGTAGTTGCGCCTACACGCCTGTATGGCCACAAAATGTACTTGTCTCGATACCAGCACAATTAGTGCAGAAATTTAGTATGAGTACGTAAATCAAAGCACACCCAGCAAGTATCTAGTCTAACCTCGAAGAAGTAGTGGTGAGAGGTCAACATCAATACTTACTGGTGGTCTGGTAACCAAAGTACAATTAAAGTAGACATGTGTGAAGAATAGTGAGTAGCAACTCAAACAGATATATGTGTATAACATGATCCTCAACAGAAAAATAAATACGAAATCCTCAAATACCGAATACTACCTTGAATGGAATATATATAACCAATATCATGTGCAAACGTCATATCCGAGTCAAGATACTCATATATGTGCTAACTACCTATCGAAATATTACCTACAATTCTACCGAGGGAAACGGCCCGATACCATAAGGGTGTTTCATTGTACTACCAAGGAGAACAACCCGATCCCATAAGAGTGTTTCATAGTACTGCCGAGGCAAACAACTCGATCTAATAAGAGTGATTTTACAATCTCTCTGTGGTCGTATGGCCCGATCCATAGATGTATCCCATAATACTGCCGAGGGACGCACAACTTAATCCATACGTGTATCTAATTATCCTTCCGAGGTGAACGACCTGCTCCCATAAGAGCGGTACTGAGGCAATCAACCCCGATCCCATAAGTGTAGTGAAACTTTTGATGGGTCATCAGCCTAACTCGCAAATATACGTACGAGTTAAGAAATCAAGAAATGTACGAACCAATAAGTATAACACAGGAGTAATCCGTAAGAGAAAATATAAATTTTCGCAGTTAATCAAGTAAAGCGCCAAGTTTTTAGAATAGCAAATCTCAATTCTCGATGCAAGTCTAGTCTCATGCTATGACATGAATTAAAGCATTTGAATAGGAAAGAATAACTCAAGTAATACAGTTAATGCATGGCGTGAATCTAAATCTACCAGACATAAGCAAAAATCTAGCATATACACGGATGTCCGTCACCTCATACGTGCATAGTTCCCATAACAAATAGCATATAGAAAATAAAGCAACTACGGGGAGAAATTCCCTCTTAAAATCTTAGATAGGAGACTTACCATTCTTCAAATGCGATAATCAACTCCAAAGACTCTCTAAAACCTCAAACCAATGCCAAACAAATTGAAACTAGCCAAAGAATGTGCAAGCTATATAAAACATACTAAAAATATGTAACTTAATAATTAGAAACAATCCTCAACCTCACACGAAAACTTAATAGAAATATACCTCGGGGTCTACGCACCCAAATTTTGATAGTTATCGGAGATAAATATTACCCATAGAACTACGAACACAAATATATAATTTATTCAAAATTTTATGTCCAATATCATGCTTAAAAATCAAAAAATACCATTAACAAATTTTCTTCAAAAATCTCAAAATTTCTACTAATAACCACGTTTAAATACATATATAAATCCATGCATTTAGCTCACAACAAGTTGAAATCACTTACCTTATGATAGATGATAAAAATGGCATTCAAAATTGCCCCAAAATCGGTTCCAAATGAGAGAAATGAGGTTAAATAAGCTAAGCCCCGATTTTCAACTTATAAACTGCCTGGTCGTTCCTTTTCACGATCGTGGAAGTACACCCGCGATTGCGAAGGCCAAAGTTGTTGCTGCCAAATTTCATCTTCGCGAACGCAAGAAAGGTCCCGTGAATGTGTTGTCTTGCTAGGCCTGACTTAGGTAAATGTGAGCACACCTTCGCGAATGCAGTGGCCAAACCTCCTGTCCCAGCTTCTTCTTTATGAACGTGACCTTATTGTCACGAACGTGAAGCACCACTGCCCCAAGCATTCGCAAATGCGACTCACCAAGTGTAAATGCAAAGCAAAAATGGCCTCTATTCCAATTCCATCATTGCAAATACGTGCTTCCCACTGTGTTAGCGAAGAACAAAACTAGAACCAGCAACTAACAACAACAAAACACTCCAACATGGTCCGACACAACCCCGAAACACACCCGTGGCCCCCGGGATCTCTTCTAATCGTACAAACCAGTCTCAATACCTAACAAAACTTGTCCAACCACTTGAAATGCCACGAAAGACATCAAAACTAAGAATCGATGATAAAATCCTTCTATTGAGTTTCAAACCTTCAAGCACCGTCGAACGCATCCGAATCACAGTTAGCCATTCCAGAGTATGATCAAACTTCACACACAAGTTTCTATTAACTAATTGGACCTATACAATGTCCTGCAACACCACCTAGAGTCCGATAACACCAAGTTCTACTCCAAGTCAAACTTAAAAATTTCATAAACCTTCAAGATGGAAACTTCCGACAATAAGCATCAAAACACACCAGACCACCCAATACCTAACCCGAACATCACCTTACAAACCTATAGGGACATTCAAATTCTGATTTCGAGGTCTTTTACTCAAAAGTCAAACCTTGGTCGACTTTTCTAACCTAAAGCTTTCGAATTAAGAATTACACTCCCATACCAACTCCAAACCTCTCGAAAGTCAAAACCAACTATACACTCAGGTCATAATACATAATATGAAGCTACTCAAGGTCTCAAATCGTCGAACGACATGCTAAATCTCAAAACGATCGGTCAAGTCATTACATTTTCCCTACTTAAACATAAGTTCGTCCTTGAACATGCCAAGAGTTGTTCCCAAGCTGCCAAACCATTGTGTTTCTCATCATGCACGTACTCGTGCCACCTAAATCCATATATTCACATTAACACACCCCAACTAAATATTCTTCCTTCGACCTTAGCCTCCAAGCCTTAGAACCAAAGTCCAACATCCGAAATCTCTTGTAAGATCCGATTCTTGTATACACACATTGCATCAATCCCCACAAGTGGATCAAGTCATAAGTATAGCCCAAGATGTAGCCATATGATGTTCCCCATTACTCATACATGTATAACCCTATTATCTTCCTGCAACAACTACTCCTTACCAAACAAGGTTGCGAAAATATACATTTCATTACACAGAACCATGTGCCAAACCTTCACAGCACTAAAAATGCATAAAGTAACGTGTATAAACTCATAACCACCTATCAAAACCATAAGTCATGGAGTTCTGTTATCCAACAAGATTCATTACCAAATTCCGAGCTAGCTATTGGTAGCCTTATTTCAAACAAACCTTACCCAGATCCGATTGCATCAATTCTAGACCCAATGACCTCGTCTCACCCAGTACACGCTGATCGAGCAACATGCCATATCAAACACCACTTAGAATCTCATACAATGTGATCCATGCGCCAAACAAGCCACAACTCAAATATGACCAATAAGGAAAGGAAACCCAAGTACTAGAATTACCTAGCACGTGTAGCGAATAAAATAACCAAACAAAATGCTTCGAATATATCACAAAGAGGAGAAGAAAAACATACAAGATAAGTACAAGGAATCGTATCCAACCTCTCACCATTGCGGCGTGCAACTCGATCCACACATGAGACTGTTGTGGCATGCCACCCGATCCACATATAATAATATTGTTGGGATTACCCATCGAGCCAAATATGCTCATATTCACTAGACACACATATGTTAATGACAATTATGCCAAGTGCATAAACATAACCCTGGTGAGACGCATAACATAATGCGCTACGGAAAAGGCCAAGCATTAGTAAGGTAAAATAAGTAAATCAACATCCAGAGAGCTATTCCGCTCATATATTGCCACTGGGCCTACACCGGATCACAACAATCCTATGAATAATCAAGTAGCCTCATAAACCATCATGGCATAAGAGAGTAACACTTGAAATAGATGATGGCATAAATAACATCCATCACGCTCGATGAATCATCTATAGAAAAATGCTATACAGAATAGACATATCCGATATAGTATAGACTACACATTCACATTAGGTCTACCAATGGGCCTCCTCCAAACCAATTTCGATCATATCAAAATAGGCCAGTAACCTTCAAAAAGTCCACAGTGACCCTATCCATGTCACATGTAATCTGCTATCAAATCCCGAACACACTTCCACTGGGGCACCCAAAGGAAAAGCACGCCTCTCCGAAACAAATTCTCCATACCTTCTCTGTGATTATGATAATCTCTATACTTGATGTCACTCTCTCTTACTTAATGATTAGCATGTTACACATACACAAACGTCCCATGGGAGATACTCCCATAACATTTCGCACCAAGTAAGAACCTGAACATGAACAACTACCAACCATTCTTTTTCCGTTGTGCTAGTCAATCATTCGTAATCAATACACAATGCCTTTTCCGTAAACACATCATTCTCAGGAGACACTATTATAGTTCTTACATTCTCTCAATATATGAAGACTCTCACACTGCCTCGAACTCATGACATTCCTATTAAAACAGAACCACAACTTTGACCCTTCAAATCCCAGACACACACAGCCCACTACATCTATCATGCTATCACATGGGAATATGAGTATCTCATTATATATTTGGAATAACATGTCGAATAAGCAATCTATCAGATAGAAAAATTTCACTTAACTCATCTAAGGATGAATATTACAACACACAACCAGCTTCCCATAACTGTAGAAGGAACCAGTCTCAAGTCATGGTCAAAATCGTCAAACACTTCGACCCATTGGCACGTAACTAAGCCATCAAAATTGAATCCCTCTAAATCAAACAAATCACAGAGGCCTCCAAGCCAATAAGTATTGCCATGAAACATCTGTATGGCCTTATCATACCGAAGGAACTGATTATTTCCCTTACCATGTTGATCTAAGTCTCTACAAAACCGATTACACTCCTTCAAATTTCTTCTTGACTAGCCTTCAAACTAACACTTCTCTTTCCGAGTGACCCCAAAATCATATGATCATGCCGTTTTAATACCCCTAAGCCATTTTATTCCCTCACATGTACTCGACAGTACCTCAAACTGATATGCCCGTTCTGAAGAGACCTTCTATAAGTCCAAAGTTGTTTCTTCCATCTCTCTAACACTACTTCATAGAACCAAAAATGATGTAGGAATACCCCAAGTCTCTCTCGCACTCCGCTGTGAAAATCAATCCTTATTCGCGTAAAAAACCCGAAAATCCCTAAGCACCACATCTTGAATCTTGAACCCGCTAGAAGCATTATTGAGAGTCGCCCACTTTGACCTGATTCTGAATACATAAGAAAAACAAACCAAATGATTAGTTCTCCATTAGCACATGAATATTCACAAAGAAGCAATTGGATGAATCCTCTCCCTTGCACATCACATCCACAAAGGAATATCGAATTCGAGTCATCCTACAACCTCCATAAATGGATAAGGCGAAATGTAACATACATCTATCAAATTCTTTTCTCGAGATACCCCTTGTGTCCTTCTCCTAAAGTTATAACTAATCCACCGACAACTGAATGTATGAAACTACAAAAACACATGACCATGTGACCCGATCATTGATGGTAGGCTCCCCCAATTGTCTTAAGCCACAATCACATAACTCACTAACACACAATGACTTCTACTCCTCTGTTACCATAATCTCAAATTATTATCCAGCTAAATTTCTCATAAGCTCATGTTGCACTAATCACAACACATACCAAGTTATCAGCCCCAAATGCATACTCAACCTCATGACAGTCGCGCCATCTTCCTCAAGCGATCCAGACCCATATCGTAGTACATGCATCTCATTGTATAAAATGTATAACTCTTCGTAGTCACCTCATAAGAAATTATACAGCCTCAAACCTCCTCACAATATATAGCCTCCCACGTTTCTAGCCTCGTATAAACATCTTTATACTACTTTTATATGGGTACAACCACTATATAATCAAGATTTCCTCCCGAGTCCACACTTGTCCACCAACTGCAAGAGCCCGTTACATCTTACCAATGATAACTGAAGGTCCCGCCAACATGTTCAAAAGTCGAGAATGTATTGCACACGAAAATGATAATTAAGCATTCATATTCTCTTTTCATCACATTCAAACTTCCTAAGTATAGAATCCACCATCCCAAATGAAATGCATAGACTTAGTCATTTGTACACAATGACCCAAATTGCACTAAGCCTTTCTCAAAGCATGTGCCTCCCCTACCACAAAATCCATATCGATACTCTCCCACTTCAACTCTAGTTTAGCCATCCTCCGAAGCAGCTACTCGGTCTCTATTGATCATACATGACCTACTAACAATTCAACCAGTGCGAGACATATCAAAAATGTCCTTTTTTCATCCTCTACCACTAATAATACTGCCTCAAACCACGATCCGTCTTCGTAGCATCCGAACAAATAAAATTCCATAAACACTAAGCCTCCTTAAGGATTATCTCCCTCGAACTATAAACACTGGAAACACATATTCGGCCCGAAAGTCGCAACATACTGTCATAACTAAGGACCAACTCCTTAACACTAACTCACACTACTGTGTCCCTATGGACACGCAAATAAAGACCATCATAATGACGAGCATTAATGAACTCAAACAAAGATGACTGTGCATCAACACCAGTGAGAACTCCACTAAGCTCGGTAATATCCCAGGTCGCAATTCTATTGGCCCAAGCCTGAACGTCCACGGTCCAAATACCTTTCCTGCACAGGAACAAATACCAACTCCCAATCATGAAGAGAATAATCCTCTTCCCAAAGCATTCCCTGCCGCGACATATAATGAAACACCTCACCATTCTTCACTAATACCGAATCAAGACCCACGCATGAAGCAACACAATACGTTATGTATAATCTTGAACCCATGGGTAACCCAACCATTAGGCTGAAATGATTTAACACCTCTCCACAAGGCGATAATAGTAGTCCGCTCTCATAACATAAGGAAAAGCATCCCACACCACATCGGCATCCTTACCATAACGCGTCGTGGCCCCACTAATACCAAGTTCCGCCATCGCATATGAATGAGTAGTAAGGAACTAAATATATAAGCTTCAATCAAAATCAAGTCGCATGATATAGAACCAAGTAAGAGAAGTTCTTCGAATGGTCTTATAGCCTCTCGAAGATAAGTAGAAATGTCTTCGTACTGAACTGCAAGACTATACTAGACTTGATCAAGAATCATGAGACCTATGTGAACCTAGTGCTCTATTACCAAGCTCTCACGATCCAATTCCCACCATATGTTGTGATGGCGCCCAACGCTCCTATCAGGAAAGTCAACAATAAATTCACACACTGATTGATAGTTCATAATGCATTTTGAAACAAGTGATGAACTAAATAAGCAATATTATACCATTTTTATAGTAAACTACTGACATCGTCTTCAAGTTCAGAATATGATCAAAATATAAAATCAAATATCGTAATAGAAATACAATCATGAACAGTGGTCTAAAATCCCCAAAATCCGGTGTCACAAGTGCATGAACATCTGTTGAGATATATAATACTACTACAACAACAGTATGGAATAGAAAATAGACAAAGTATAGTAAATAAATAGGAAGGGGACACCATGTGCTGTAGAGCATAACATGGAATGCACCTCATCACAATGTCTCCTCAGCAGCTGCGCCTACGCGCGTGTATGACAACCAAATGTACTTGTCTTAGTGCCTGCACAATTAGTGCAGAACTTTAGTATGAGTATATACATCAACACTTACTAGTGGTCAAGTAATAAATGTACATAAAAGTAGACACATATGAAGCATAGGGAGTAGCAAAAAAATTGATATATGTGCATAACATGATCCTCAACTGAAAAATAAATACGAAACCCTCAAATACTGAATACTACCTTGAATGGAATATATATAACCAATATCAGGTGCAAACATCAAATCTGAATCAGGATACTCATACTGACTACCTATCAAAATATTACGCACGATTCCGTCGAGGCGGAATCCCATAAGAGTGTTTTATAGTACTAACAAGGTGAATGACCTAAACCCCATAATAGTGATTTTATAATATCCCGGTGTGGTCACACGGGCCGATCCATAGATGCATATCATAATATTGTGGAGGGACGAATGACTTGATCCAAAAATGTATCTAATAACCCTGCCGAGGCGAACATCCAACTCCTATAAGAGTGGTGTTATGGCGATCTATGCGATCCCATAAGAATAGTGAAACATTCGACAGTTCATCGACCTAACTCGTGAATATACATGCGAGTTAAGAAATCAAGAAACATTCGGACAAATAAGTACAACATGTGAGTAATCCGTAAGAGAAAATATAAATTTTCGCTGCTAATCAAGTAGCACACCAAGTTTCTTGAATAGCAAAGTTCGATAATCTATGCAAGTTTAGTCTAGAGCTAAAACATGAATTAAAGCATTTGAACATGTAAGAATAAATCAAGAAATACAATTAAAGCATGGTGTGCGCCTAATTCTACCCGGGCATAAACAATAATCTAGCATACGCAATGACGCTCGTCACCTCATACGTGCCTAGATCCCATACCATATAGCATCTAGAAAATAAATCACCTACGAGGATAAAATTCCCTCTTACAAGGTTAGAAAAGAGACTTACCTTGCTCCGAAATCTGATAATAGGTTCCAACGTCTCTCTAACACCTCAAACCAATGGCAAACTATCTGAAAGTAGCCAAAGAACGTGCAAACCAAACAAAACTTACCAAAAACTTGTAATTTAACAGTTAGAAATAATCCTCAACCCCACATGACAAGTCAATAAAAGTCGACCCCAGGCCCACGCCTACTAAAAGTTCTCGGAGATAAATATTACCAATAGCACCAAGAATTCAAATATATAATTTTTTCCAAATTTCATGCCCAATTTTGTGGTCTAAACTCAAAGATAACATTTCAAGGTTTTCTTCCAAAATCCCATAATTTCTACTAATTTTTATGTTTAAATCCATATATAATCCATGTATTTAGCTCACAACAAGTTGGAATCACGTACCTTGTGATAGATGATGAAAATGGTCCTGTAAAATCTCTCAAAAATTAGCTCCAAATGAGAGAAATTAGATGAAATGAGCTAAGCCCCGATTTTCAACTTATAAGCTATCGAGTCGTTCCTCTTCACGATCACAGAAGTACCCCCACGATCGCGAAGGCCAAACCTGCTACTTCCAAAGGTCTTCTTCACAAAACGTGAGAAGGTTCTCGCGAACACGATGCCTTGCTAGGACTGCCTTATGCGAACACGACCACACCATTGCGAACGCAAAGACCAAACCTCCAGTCCCAACTTCTTCTTTGCGAACTCGACCTCTTTTTCCAGAACGCGAAGCACCAATACCTCAAGCCTTCACGAACACGAAGCACAAATGGCCTTCAGCCCAATTCCTTCTTCGTGAACACATGCTTTCCACTGTGTTCGTGAAGAACAACACAAGAACAAACAACCAGCAACAACAAAACACTCTGACATGGTCCGAAACTACCAAAACACACCCGAGGCCCTTGGGACCTCGTCCAATAACTTATCCAAACCTATTCAAGTGCTAGAAATGACACGAAAAACATCAAATCCAAGAATGATGATAAACATCCTTCTCTTGACTTTCAAACCTTTAAACTTCGCCGAACACGTCTGAATCACACTTAGTCACTCCGGATTATGACCAAACTTCACACCCAAGTTCTAATCAAATAAATTGACCTATATGAGGTCCTGAAACATCACCCCGCGTCTGATAACACAAATGTCCACTCCAAGTCAAACTTAGAAAGTTCAAAAACCTTCAAATGCAAAGTTCCAAAAATAAGCACCCGGACCACCCAATACTCAATTTAAACATACGCCCAACTCCGAAATAACCTTAAAAACCTATAGGAACCATCAAATCCTGATTCCGAGGTTATTTACTGAAAAGTCAAAACTTGGTCGACTCTTCCAACTTAAAGCTTCCGAGAATTAATCTCCCAAATCAACTCCGAACCACTCGAAAGTCAAAACCAACTATACACGCTAGTCATAATGCATAATGTGAAGCTACTTACAGACTCAAACCGCCGAACAATATATAAAGCTGAAAATGAACGGAAGCTTAACAAGAACAAGGGAATCTTTCCCAAGTGCCTTTGATGGAAGATGTTAGATAGGAGACAAGGAAAGTGGTTTTGGTCTGAATACAAAGATGGAATTTAGATATTTTGGAACAATGTAGACGTTAAGTTCTTTAGAATCTTATACATACCCAATAAGGGAATAAGTTAACGAATCATCATTTATTGTATATTAAGATGGAGAATAGAAATTGGGAGAAATGTTTCAGATTATATACACCAAAAGTTTAGAATGGGTGAAAATAATATGATAAATTAGTATACACATGGTGTAAGTGTCAGAGGGAGAAAGGAAGTGGAATTCTTTATGACCAATAGTTGTGAGAAAGTACGAGAAGAGTTATTTGAACCACAAATTAGAGCTAACTATAGTGGTACACACATTTCAGATACGACGGTGATATCTATAGAGTGTTCATGTTGAGACTCTACAAAACACAAGAGCTCCAACGTGCACCTTTAGATAAACAGAGCTAAGTTGATGATAGAGTAATGACTTAAGTATTTTAAAGAATTTGAATATGGATAATCCTATACCTCTTGGATAAGGATAAAATTGTAACTGGTGCAACCAGCCGTTTACACCGGCCTGATTGATTTGGGGGGAAAGGAAAGAAATTTCCCGAGAGATGGATAAATTAGCTAGTTGGGAATCCGATAAGATTCATATTATATGAGCCAAAATACAACCAAGTCATTCTGTGTACCATAAGTCAAGGAGCGACAATATGATGAACTCGTTTAGGAAAATCAAAGAAAATATTCATAACAGTAGACCACAACTTTGAGTTTGATGGAAATAGTGTTTTCAGGCACCAAGGTATATGGTGCGTTCCAAGCATAGCAAGGTTACGGGGTAAAATTATGGTAGAGGTCCACTATTCACGATACTCTATTCACCCTGGATCAAGTAAGATATATCATGACATTAAGGGGATGTATTGGTGGAATGACATAAATAAGAACATTGCAGAGTTCATCACTCTATGTCCTAATTGTCAAAAGGTAAAAATAGAGCATTAGAAGCCAGTTGGATTGATCAAAAACATCGAGATCCCGATATGATAGTGGAAAATGGTTAACATGGATTTCATTACAGGGTTACCTCACTCATATTGTAAGTTCTACTCTATTTGGGTGTTTTTTGCAGGCTGACAAACTCTACTCAACTTCTTTCTAGTTAAGACCACCTTTCAACTAATGATTATGTAAAATTATACATTAAGGAGATTGTCCACCTCCACAGTGTCCCTGTTTCTACTATATCCGATAGAGCTGCTCAGCTCAAAGCTAAATTTTGGAGGTCTTTTTTAAAAGGTCTGGGAACTTAAATCAATCTTACTACAATCTTCCATCCCCAGACGGATGGTCAGACATAGTGCACGATTCAGACGCTCAAAGACATATTGAAAGCGTGTGTGCAAGATTTCAAAGGAAGCTGGGATTACCATCTACCTCTTATCAAGTATGATATAATATGAGCTATCACCATCATTAAGAATGGCTCCTTACGAGGTTTTGTATGGGCGCAAGAGTAGGTCGCCTAGTTGAATGGTTCAAAGTAGGCATATCAAAATTGCTTGGGCCTAACTTAGTCCATCGGGCAGTACAAAAGTAAAAACTTATTCAAGAATGGACCTTGACCGCTCAAAGTTGCCATAAGTCATATTCAGATGTGGAGTGATGATACTTGGAGTTTTAAGTGGATGCCACACCCCAAACCTGAAGAGGCGTCGCCGACACTCGGTGCCATA
This sequence comes from Nicotiana knightiana, assembly GCA_005239525.1. NCBI lineage: Eukaryota > Viridiplantae > Streptophyta > Magnoliopsida > Solanales > Solanaceae > Nicotiana > Nicotiana knightiana. The sequence goes on along the minus strand of ML379166.1, from coordinate 117,157 downwards.
CTCGCCTGATCGTACCACTCTGTAATTGTGAACTCTGGAGGAGTAACCCTCAACTTAGGCCGATGAGGCCATATTCTGAATAATCTGAAAATAACATTTACAACCAGCAATACCAAACTAAACATCTACATAGGGCTGGTAAATCCATAATACTGATATAAAAAAATGTACAGGACTCGTCTACAAGCCTCTAGGGAAGAACTAAACTTTATCATGATCGAGACATGGCCTCGACCTACCCATCAAACCTATATATATAAAATGGACCCCAAGGTATAGACCTGGTAACTCCGAGGAAGTGGAGCTTACCAACCAAGATGAGGTTTGACTTTGTCTACTGGGAAGGTCTATCCAACTGTCTATCAGGATCTGCAGGCATGAAATGCAGCATCTTCATCAAAAGGGACGTCAGCACGAAATAATGTACCGAGTATGTAAGGCAACATAATAACTGAAAGCTAAAACTAAACTATTAATATAATAACAGAAAGTACCAGGGAGTCAAATATAATAGAAGATAAGCTTACCTGTTGATACTGACTCATCTCTCTCAATATAGTAAGTAAAATAGGTGTCTGGTCCTAATGCTCGGTATGTGTAACTGATCTTCCATAATAGGCTCGCTCATAAGAACTCGGTCATACTAGGATCTGTATCTTGTCCATTATAGGCTCTCCCATAGGCACTTGGCCATAGTAGGCTCAGTACCATCTGATGTGAGGTTTCCCAATAGGGGTTTTCTCATCGATTATAGCTAAGTGGTGGTGAAAATACTGTAATACTTTATATATGTAAGCTTTCTTCTCTCCTGAATGAAATAAGACAATACGTAATTGAATATAAAGTCCCGATAAGTAAGAGTACCATATCTTACGAGACTAGGATAATTTACATAAATTCAAGAATAAGAACTTCTCTTTATGCCTCGTTATTAAACGCATGTAGTTATGAGATCATGCTAAAATGAAGGAAAGGTTTAGCCTTAACATACTCTAACTCTGAGTCATTAATACCTTCCAAGAAATTCTTCAAACAACTCAACTCAATCTACCACAACATAAGGAGATTCAAAATCAGTGCTGAGTAAAGGCTAAGTCTGCAACTTAAACTAGTAGCTCGTTTACGTAAATTTGAGCAGCATGTCCCCTGTAACAAGGCCCTCCTCCAATAATATATACAAAAAGCAAGAATAACACAAAAATAAAAACATGTATGCATCATTTTTCAACCTTATATCCATCACAATATACCACAAAATAGCCCACACACCATAATCACTTCACACATAAAACGACAACCAAAGTAGTGTCAAACAACCTAAAGAATGTAACAACAAACGACCAGACCACCAGTACATCATTATGTGGTGTTTCTCCACACCCTTTATCCTTCAAAACTCCATTAAATATCAGAATAAGAGGCCAACATGAGTGGACGACAAATAATCCACTAAAAATGAAATAAATCGAACTCACGGCTTCCAATCATTGTCCCGCGAGTTCTAACTATTAGGAAAAAAATTATCAACCTTCCCTGATATTTAAAAGCTTAAATAAATAAAGTAGGCATTTTCATAACTATGAATTACCTTCCAAAACTCAAACTACAGAGAAAATGAGAGGCGACATAGCGATACTTACATCGTAGGGATCATTCTAATTTTATCGGTTCTTGATTTCGTACATGGGATGTTAATCTTCTTGGAAACCCTTATAGAGAGATTAAGGGTAAGTTTTTGGGGATTTTGTGGTCGTGTTTTATGAAAAATGAATAGAAGGACGATTTAAAACCCCATATATATATATCAACTTTTGAAAAGCCAAAGAGGTGCTAGCCTGGCACCCTAGCATTGGCCCTCCTTCCGACACTTATATCTTTGTATCTAGATGTCGTATGAATGAGCTATTAAGAGAGTTATAACTACATTCAAAGACCTTCAACTTGTATATAATATTTCCCAAAAAGACCTCATATAACACACGAAATTTATTGCTCAAAAAGCTTTAGTGACTCACCTACCTATCACCTATGCAGTATGTGACGTCTCGCAAAACTGTACATATCTCTCTACTCCGATGAAGTATTGACAAAAAGTTTAGTTTTTTAAAAACTAGACTCATAGATCGTCAATTTGATATGTGGATCATCCTGTAATTTCAAATATATTGGGAGAAATGATCAGCTACATTTGACCTAATTTTCAGCATATTTATGAATGTAACTTGTGATGATCTTTGAAAAATTTTGTTCCATAACTCGCTTGACTTGAAAATATAACACACGAATATCATAAGAAAAAATAACTCATAGTATAACCTCCTTATCACATTAAGAACCCTAGTATCACTCCAAAAGTGCATGTTATAACATTTTCAACTTGTCGACTTTCGACGAAACTTATTTTATTCAGTTGATTTAGCTTCTAAGCCTTCCAAAAGTGCATGGTGCTTGCAGTACATGATCTTAAATATTTGTAACCTCCATGATAGTATGATTAAATTACTATATGACTTACGACGTACTCTCACATAAGAAAACATGGGGTGTAACAGTGGATGATTGTGTATTCTTGATATTTTCTCAGGTGAAGGACGTAATGAGATTCGGAAAGAAGGGAAAGCTTATACAAGGTATATATGGCCATATCAGATCATTCGGAAAATAAGTTGGGTATCTTATTAATTATAATCTCCTTCATAATTAGAATTGGGTACCCGGGCTTCCACGTCTCTATGTTGAGAAAATGTATTGGAGATCCTCCCTGGGTTGTACAGATTGATTAATGATGTACAACTTACGAAAGATTTGACTTATGAGGAAGTTCTAGTAGCTTGTTTAGATAGGCAAGTTAGCAAGTTGAGGACTAAAGAAGTCGCCTCCGTGAAAGTTTTATGGCGGAACAAGAAGTAGAAGAAATAACATGGGAGGGGAGATGAAGTCTATGTATCCTCAGTTGTTACAACTCGAAGATAACACCCTGGATGAGGGTAGCATGGCGAGAGGAAAAATTAATTGTATTCGAGGTGAGTTCCTTTTGTGGCAAATTATACTTGATGCTTAGTGGCTATTTGAGGCCCGATGATACTATATGATTTGTGGTACGGCCTTATGGAGAGAGATGGAACTTTTTTTCTTTTTAACAGGGTTTTCATAGTCCCATTTATAGGATAGACTCTATCGAAATATTAAAAAAAAGCTCTAAGCATTAGTTATACCTAAGTGTGTCTCTACATTTGAGGATGAATATTCATGGGGGGGGGGGGGGTTTAATTGTTTTCTTTTCTTTGTTTTAATTTTTGGTAGAAAAAAAAAAGCACATAAAGGGGGGGGGGGGGGGATTTATACGTTGTATCTTTACGTTGATTGAATTGTGAGTACAAGAAAATAAGCTCATAGAGGTGAGGATACCCCTATAAGGTTAAGGAAGACTTTAAACAAGTATAAATATGTACCATAACTTTTCGGGGTCAAACGAATCGAAGATCTTATTACCAGTACTTTTGGGGTAAGACTAGAAGTACTTAATACAATAGGAAGGTCATGTTATGAGGTATTCTAATTGTATAATATTCATATGTTAAGTTTGAAGTCAAGCAAGTTGTAAACAAAAGTCAGCAAAAATTGTCTTAAGTTACACATAAGGTTACTGAAATTATGGTCTAGTGACACCAAATATTTCTCCCAATATACTGGGAGTTACGTGATGTTCCACCCCAATACTAAGGCCTACGAGTTTAGTTTTCAACGCATTAAATTGCTCATCGATATGATATTTTAGGAGAGAGATATTCGTTTTTTCGCGAGACAATATAGGCAGCCTCTTTTGGGACCCACATAGGCGGTGAGAAACTTCTTTTGATACATAATTGGGAGCTTCCTTATCTCATATCATCTTCGACAGCAACAGATCATAAACACACAAAAATACTCTCTAATGGTTTCCTACATGGTCCAAGGGCATAAAAAGGTAAACAACATAAATTAGGTGTCGTGAATCCCGTGGTACTAGTAGAACGTAGTTCTATCACAGTCTGCTCGTGTTTGTTGTTCTTCCAAGTTGAGGCATCATAAGAAAAGGCTTGTTCTTGCTGTGTGAGGTATGATTCTTCTCCTCCCACTTGTATTTAACGTTAATCTAACTCCGAGCTAGGTTTTATTGATGGAAAAGTGCAAGATAACACTTGGTTATTGTGTATGAAGTGATTGAGGTGTTTGGGGTATTTTGTGGTATTTTGTGATGGATATAAAGTTGGAAAATGATGTATATATGTTTTTTGTGTGCGGGACATGTTGGTTAAGATTGTTTGGATTTGAGGAAAGTGAAAATAACAGGGGAGGTGTTGTCCAAATTATAAAGGAGCTTGTCGCCCTTTGTGTAGAGTTCTTGTTTCCATAGCTTAACAATAGTTTCCTTATTGATTTTTGTGGATCAAAGTGCTATAGAAGATGAGCTTGATGCTGTGTGTATATGTAGTCGACAAGAATAGTTAAGGATAACTCTCTTATTTTTGCATGATCTAAGTTGACCGAAATAGAAACGTATCCAAACTTTCCTTTCCAAAGATGGCTCTACTCATAGTAATAGAGATAGTTATGTTCATTTTTCATATCTATGTTTCATAAGTACCTTATGTATTGTTCTCCTTGGTTGATGACAGGACGTATAATTTCATGTTAGTTACATGAGGATAGTCGGTGGTGTAACGACCTTATGCCACTCCAACATGCTCATAATGTATCTTGATGGTCTTCAGGCACATATACATATGAATATGTCCTTATGGCATTATATACGCAATATATGTACAGTACATTGCACCACTAATTAGTTTATATGATGATGATGATGATTCTCGCAGAGACCTATGGTGTTATATACGCATCATGTATTTCAATGGCGCAATATACATTTATATATTGTATTATTGCATAACGCACATCGTGACCCTTAGTCGCAATTTAGAGTTTTAGGTGAACCTTATTATCTCTTACCTACGTAGATATCTCTTTTTACGCTTTATCTGCCTTATGTACTAGTACATTCTTTTGCGCAAACATATATTTGTTAGGGCCTCTGTGTTTCATGCCCGCAGGTCCAGGTAGACTGGTTGACGGACCTCCCCATGAGGATATCTAGCTCAGTGATGGTGGGATGCAATTTTTCCTGGAGTATCTATAGTGTGTCGGTATGTTATGATATATATATATATATATATATATATATATATATATATATATATATATATATATATATATATATATATATATGTATATATATATATGCATTTTGGGTGTGGTGGGACGCAGTCTCGACCTTATTGTCCGATATGATGATCTTAGAGGCTTGTAGACTTGGGTTGTATGTCTTGTTATCATGTATGGCTTTGACGGTCTCTACGTTTGTCAGTTGACCCCTATAGTGGCCGTGTCAGCCTTATGTATGTATATAGGTTTTGGGATGTATGATCAGATGGACTTCTGATGGTCATTATGTAGCATTATGGGCCTTATACGTGTAATTTTCATTCTTTCTATGTATTAGATATGTCGCGACCTTGCTAGCCTAATCTTTTGTATGTTCAGAGTATGACATGCAATGTGGTTCGCTCAGGCTAATAAAGCACTGGGTGCTAGCCACACCCCTAAGATTATGCTCCAGCTAGTCATGGATTTCAAAGTACTCATACTTAACAATCATCATTCAGTGCACTTTATGCACGTGGTTCTTATAGAGGTTATTCCAATCATTCACAGTTGTCTCGATTCCTACAACCACGTTAGCAAAGAGGTTTTATGAGTGTGGTTATACTAGGTACATGGTTAGAGATTGTTCCACGTTTCGGATGGGTGTACCTTAATAGGGTATACAGGTTATGATTACCATTTTATATACTACTGCACCTGCACCACCAGATAGATATAGAGGACAAGAGGGTAGAGGTCATCCTAGGGGGTAGACCAAGCCCGTTGTTACGCTTTCTCTGGTATGACTGAGGCAGTCGCATCAGATGCAGTCATTACAAGTATTGTTTTGGTCTGTTATAGATATGCTTCAGTATTATTTGATTCAGGTTATACTTTTTTGTATGCGTCATCCTACTTCGTTTTGTATCTGGATATGTCTTGTGATTCTTTAAATACTCATGTTTATGTGTCTACACCCATTGGAGATTCTACTATGGTGGATCGTGTCTATCGTTCTTGTGTGGGTTTTATTGGTGGCTATAAGACTAGGGTTGATATTTTGTTGCTTAATATGAGGGATTTTGGTGTCATTTTTTGTATGGATCGGGTATCTCCATACCATGCTATTCTTGATTGGAATGGAGAGGTTCATTAGGTCATATTCCTAGTAGGGTGATTTCCTTTATGAAGGCTCAACGGATGATTGAGAAAGGGTGTTTGTCGTACTTAGAATTTGTTAGTAATGTCAGTGCTAATAATCTACAGATCATTTAGTCCCTGTAGTGAGAGGGTTTTTGGATATGCTCCCTGCAGACCTACCACGCATACCTCTCGATAGGGATATTAATTTTGGTATTGACTTGGCACAGAGTTCTCAGGCCATATGTATTCCACCGTATTGTATGGCTCCAACAGAGTTGAAGGAATTAATGGAACATTCGTAGGAATTGTTGGATAAACGTTTCATCAGGCTGAGTGTATCACCTTGGGGTGCACCAGTTCTATTTGTGAAGAATAATGATGGTTCCATGAGGATGTGCATTGACTAAAGGCAATTGAACAATGTTACCATCAAGAATAAGTATCCAGTGCAACACACTGATAATTTATTTAATCAGCTTCAGATCTAGGGTGTTCTCAAAGATTGACTTGAGATCGCAGTACCATCAGTTAAAGATCAGGGCTTCAAACATTCCTAATATAACTTTCAAGACTTGTTATGAGCATTGTGAATTCTTGTTGATGTCTTTTGGTTTGACTAATGCCCTAGCAGCCTTCATGCATTTGATAAAAAGTGTGTTCCACCCTTATTTGGATGCCCTTTTCATTGTGTTCATTAATGATATCTTAGCATATTCCTGTATTAGGGAGGAGCACAAGCGACAATTGAGGACGGTGCTTCAAGTTCTGAGGGAGAAGAAGTTATAAGACAAGTTGTCTAAGTGTGAGTTATAATTATATTCGGCGACATTCTCAGGCCATATGGTATCCAGTGAGAGAACTAAGGTGGATACGAAGAAGATTGAGGTCATTCAGAGTTGGAGAAGACCCTCTACCGCTATAGAGATCCGGAGTTTCCTAGGTTTGGCTGGGGGTTATCACAACTTTGTGGAGGGGTTTTCATCTATTGCATCCCCATTGACTAAATTGACTCAGAAGGATGCTCCTTCTAGGTAGTCTGACGAGTGTGAGGAGAGCTTTCAGAAGCTCAAGACTGCCTTGACTGCTGCTCTAGTTTTGATGTTGCCTTCAGGATACGAGTCATTTTCATTTTATTGTGATTCTTTGTGTATTGGTCTCGGGTGTGTGGTGATACCGGATGGTAGGGTTGATTTCATATTCTTCTCATCAGTTGAAGCACCAGGAGAAGAACTATCTGGTGCATGATTTGGAGTTAGCAGCTATTGTACAAACACTTAAGATTTGGAGGCATTACTTATATGGCATGTCTTATGCAGTGTATACGGATCATCAAAGTCTCCGGCATCAATTTAAATAGAAAGATTTGAGTTTAAGGCAGTGGAGGTGGTTGTAGGTTTTGAAGGATTATGACACCACTATTCTCTATCATATAGGGAAGGCCTATGTAGTAGTAGATACCTTCAGTAGGAAGGCTTAGAGCTTGGGGAGTTTAGCATTCTAGTTGGGGAGAGGCCTTTAGCCATGGATGTTCAGGCGTTGGCTAATAGATTGGTGAGATTGGATATTTCGGAGCCGAGCAGAGTCCTTAATTATGTTGTATTTCGGTCTTCCTTGCTTGAGCACATTAAGGCTCATGACTATGATGATCCCCCTTGCTTGTCCTTAAGGACACAGTATAACACAATGATGCTAAGGAGGTTATTGTTGGCGATGATGGGGTATTACGACTTTACTGTCGGGTTTCTGTCCCTATTGTTAATGGCTTGAGATATTTGATTCTTGAGGAGACCCATAGTTCAAGATATTCTATCCATCCGAGTGCTACGAAGACGTATCATGGCTTGAATTTCCAACGGGTCAAGTATGACGATTAGAAATCAGGTGGGTTGCTTCAGAAAATTGATATACCAGAGTGGAAATAGGAGCACTTTACCATGGATTCTGTGGTAGGGTTCCCCCAAACCTTAAGGAAGTTTGATGCCATTCTGTCATTGTGGATCAATTGACCAAGTCGACACATTTCATTCCGGTCATGACTTCCTACACTTCAGAGCAGTTGGCTAGGATCTACTTAGGGAGATTGTTCGCCTGCATGGTGTACCTATTTCTATCATCTCAGACCGCGACACTAGTTTTACTTTGCACTTTTGGATGGCAGTTCAACATCAGTTGGGAAAGGATGTTTAGTTTTGTACTTCATTTTACTCATAGAAGGATGAGTAGTCCAAGTAGATCATTCAGATCTCGGAGGATATATTAATGGCAGGCACTATTGATTTCAATGGTCAATGGGACCAGTTTCTACCTATAGCAGAGTTTTCTTACAATAACAACTATCAGTCTAGTATCTAGATAACTCTATATGAAGCCATAAATGGAAGATGGTGTAGTTCTCCCGTTGATTTGTTTGAGCCCGGTAAGGTTAGGTTATTGGTCACAGACTTGGTTCATGATGCTTTTGAGTAGGTGAGTTGATTCCGGAGAGGCATTACACAAACTAGTCCAGCCAAAAGAATTATGCAGATAGGAAGGTTGGTGATGTGGCTTTCATGGAGGGCGAGAAGGTTATTCTTAGAGTTTCTCCCATGAAGGATGGAATGAGGTTTTGCAAAAATGGCAAGTTGCGCCCGAGGTTTGTTGGTCCTTTCAAGGTTTTGGAGAGAGATGGCGAGGTTACTTATAGACTTTCTTTTCCTCCTAGTCTTTTGGGAGTTCATCCGGTACTCCATGTTTCTATGCTTGAGAAGTATCATGAAGATAAGTCACATGTTTTGGACTTCATCATAGTGAAACTGGATGGAAATCTGGCTTATGAAGAGGAGCTGGTGGCCATTTTAGATCGGCAGGTTCAAAAGTTAAGGTATAAAGACATTGCATTGTTGAAGGTATAGTGGAGGGTTCAACCAGTCAAGGAGTCAACTTAGGAGATTGATCATGATACTCAGAGAAGATATCCTCATCTTTTTGGCACTTCAGGGAGAATATAATGACTCGGCTGGTCGTTTTGTGTATTTGAGCCATATTTCCCCATTTGATGCTTCTCATATGCTTGGTTTTTATTTTAGTACATGGAGACATGCGTACTTGTTTTTCCCCACAAGCACGAAAGCACATTTGCAAACAATTCAAGCATTAAGTTGACCCAGGTTTGGATTTTGTGTATACGACCTCAGATTCGTGTTTGGATGGTCCCAGTAGGTTTTATGGTTATTTTAGACTTAGGAGTATGTAGGAATTTGTATTTGGAGGCTCCTAGGATGATTTGATTCCTTTTGCCTAAAATTTGCAATTTGAAAGTTTAGAAAGTTCATAGGTTTGACCGTGAGTTGAATTTGTGGCTATCAGGTTTAGATTGTTGTTCCTACACTTGGAATAGGTCCATTTTGTCATTTGGAAATTGTGTGCAATGTTTGATTTCGTTCTAAGTTAATTTAATACACATGGTTGTGAACATTGAAGTTCTTCAACTTGAAGGCTTACGTGATGTGTTTTGGTGTTTGATTCATGGTTATGGATGTTACTTTGATATTTTGAGCTTACGAGCGAGTTTGTATGATGTTTATATACTTTTTTGGATGTTTGATGTGGGGCCTGAGGGGCTCGGGTGAGTTTCAGATTAGTTTTGGAAAGATTCAGATTTTGTTGGTGCTGCACATCATTAGAATGATTATTCCGATGTTGAGACTATTTAATACTGTTATTGAAGTCTGTTTCTGCTTTTAGATTGATGGCTTGCCTAGCAAGTGGTCCTAGGAGCCGTCACGGTTCCAATGAGATTTTTGCGTCGTGAAAAGTTGGTATCAGAGCCCTAGGTTGCTTAGGTATCACGATTCATGATCAATGCTGGTAGAGTCTTGCGGATCGGTACAGAGATGTCTATGCTTATCTTCGAGAGGCTAAAGTACTGTTAGGAAACTTCTCTTTATTTACTTCTCTGTCGTCCAGATTTTTTATGCCTCAATCTCAATCTTTGATTTTCTATTCTCTCAAAGATAGTGAGGACATGAACGTTTGGTACAGCTAAGTCGGCGCCTCTACCCCAGCCAAGGTTGTGAGAGGTTGGGGCTGAGGCTAAGGTAAGGGTGGATCACGCGCCATAGCTAGAGCCCCTGCTTATGCAACTACTATGGAGCCACCAATATCTCCTATTGAGGTGCAGGTTCATGATTATGTGGAGTCGGAGATACCAGCTCAGGTTCCCCTAGGATTATTTGTTTCGCCAACTCTTCAGGATACCTTGATCTGTATGGTTCGTTTGTTCTATAATTTGCCTCAGTCCAGGGCATTTCTTACTTTACCAACTACTTCCCAGGCAGGGGCGGAGAACAAACTACTACTACTCGTACCTTAGAGAAGGTGGCCCGTGGTTATTAGACTCATGTAGTGCTACCAGGTTGGGGAAGTTTAGCCTGCTATTGCATGCAGCCTGAGATAGGACCCCGATGTCAGCTGATGAGCTGAAGAGGTTAGATATGTTCATGAATTCTCAGCCTCCTCACTTCACTGGTACACCTTCAGAGGATACTCAATGATTCTTGGAGGGTTGTCATGAGATTCTACGTAATATAGGACTAGTTGCGTCCAATGGAATTTGCTTCACCGCCTTCCAGAAGCAGGGTTCGGCTAAGAGGTAGTGGCAGGTTTATGAGTTGGGTCGAGCACCTGGATCACCTCTTCCTACCCGGGCTTAGTTCTCCAAGGTATTTTTGGAGCAGTTTTTGCCACGCCAGGAGAGAGAAGTTGTAGAGGCCGTTTAAGTACCTTTAGCAGGGCCAGATGTCAGTTACTAAGTATGAGATGAGGTTTACAGAGTTGTCTTGTTATGCTATTTCTTTGATTCCAACTGAAGAGGAGAGAGTGAGGTTATTCATTAAGGTCATTCACTATAGTATTTATCTTTCTATGGCTAGGGAGACCGAGACTAAGACTTCATTTCACTAGGCGGTAGAGATAGCGCGTCGTGTTGAACGCATCTGCAGTGAGACTAGAGAGATGATTCAGGGTAGGCACAACAGATCTCGACATTCAGGTAGCTATGTGGTGCCTCATCTAGAGGCTGAGGTCGAAATGGGAGAGGCCATTTTAGCATACTAGCTAATCATTCACCACCACCCATTCGTGGAGCTTTTGTGAAATTATCATTTAGTGCACTTCCTCTGCAGAGTTCTTGTCGTGCTCAATCTGCTTAGGGTTTGTCGGCATCGGGGTCTTCTAGTGGGTATTCTGGTTCATAGGGTCCCACTTAGCCCACGTATTTATTTTCGATCAGAGGTTTCTATGAGTGTGGAGAGTTGGGGCATGTAAGGAAATAATGCCTCGTGTCTTCATAAAGGTTTAGTGTAGTAGGGAGGTCACACTATGATTCCTGCACCGGTCGCTACACAACCTGCTCAGCAAGCTTGGGTTGGAGGTCATCCAGGACGTAGTTGTTCTAGAGAGGGAGCTCAGTCTAGTAGAAGTCGGCCCGATGTTGTGTTCCTAGGGAGGACCAAGGCCGTTGCATCCGATGCAGTGATTAAAGGTATTGTTTTTTTGCTCCACAAGGATACTTCAATATTCTTTGATCCTGGTTTTACTTATTTATTGTTTTTGAAGATTCAACAGATGGTTGAGAAGGGGTGTTTGGCGTAGTTGGCCTTTGTGAGGGATGTTAGTTTTGATACCCATACTATTGAGTCAGTTCCAGTAGTGAGGTACTTCCTAGATGTGTTTCTTATAGACCTGCCGACATGCCACCCGACAGGGATATTAATTTTGGTATTGGTATGGTGCTGAGCACTCAACCCATCTCTATTCCACCATACCACATGGCACTAGTAGAGTTGAAGGAACAATTATTGGAGTTTCTTGATAAGGGTTTAAAAGGCCTAGTGTGTCACCTTGGGGTGAACCGGTACTATTTGTGAAGAAAAAATTGGTTCTATGAGGATCTGAATTGACTATAGGTGGTTGAACAAGGTTACTATAAAGAACAAGTACCCACCACCGTGTATCAATGACTTATTTTATCAGCTTCAGGGTACTAGGGAGTTCTCATAGATTCATTTGAGATCGGGGTTGTCACGACCCAAATCGAATGGCTGCGATGAGCACCCAATGCCTTACTCAACCGAGTACAAATATAACATATATTTCATATCATAACATTATAGGTAAATGGGCCAGAAGGGCCTTCATGAGTTAACTAGCAGAAAATATTAGGGAATACTGATATAGGGAGACCCAACATGATATACAAACTTATACATGTGACGTACAAGAATAAAAGGCCAACATGATTATAGTTACACTCAACACATAGGCCGAAAAGGCCATACAAGTATCCATATACATGACATCTATAACATCATAATGGTCGAGACAGGGTCCCGCCATACCAATCAATACATGTCCCAAGCATACTGACCAAATAGGAAACTCCAGAGCAAGTGGAGTGCACCATTACCTTCCACTGAGCTGATAGCATACTGAGAGGACTGTCAACCTGTCTATCGAAAACTGCGAGAATGAAACGTAGCGTCCCCAGGCAAAAGGGACATCAATACAAATAAAGTATTGAGTATGTAAGGCAGGAAAGCATAAATAGGAATGACAATGTATATAGAGATAGAGAAGATACAACCTGTAACATTTGAGTCCCTCTGAGGGCTACTAACATGAANCTAGTGTTGAGAAACTCGAATTGATTGCTAGTTTCACTTCCTTGTTCTTGTGACTGCATGGGAAAGATATTTCATGGTTAAGTAAATTCAAATTGGAGTTTCTATCTGTTTAAAGGTAAATAACCTCTTCCTCTACATGTATCTAAGCTTATCCAAGTTACGGCTATGTTTTTGAAGCTAGAACTTCTGAGATATCGATCGAAATGCTTGTTAATAATGTTGTTGACTGTTGGGCTGTTTGGGAGGTGTTCTTGTAGTGTTTTATGGCTGGAAAATTTATGGAATAACCTGGGTATAATGTGCATTTTTTTTCAAAATTTTCTTGAATATAAATAAGAGGGAAAGGATTCAAAATATAGTTTTATTAGACATGAACCGAGCTTATCGCTTGACGTGTTATTGTGCTGGTTGTGTTCCATATAGCTACTGATTGTTGTATGAGCTGTTTGGTGACTTTTAGTAACTTATGGGATGTAGTAAAAAAAGGGGAGGGGTTTCCCGTTTTCTTATAAAATATTGGTTTTTATATATGAGAGTTATAATGCTTATGTGATGACGACGAAGTCGGTTTACTCATTGGAGATGTAAGAAGATCATATCGAGCTTGGTTGATGATTGGAGAGAAGATTACAAAGGTATTTTAATGGCACTTTCTTCTTTCTTTTGGCATGATCTAAAGTGAAATAAAAATGAACGATACGCTATTTCATAACTATTCTACTTCTAGCAACAAAGGTTGTCCATGAGTCCAACATGCATTATATATATGTATCTATTTTACTCTAACGAGCGCTCTATAGTCGGCCCGGTACGACACCTATTGTGCAACCACAGATCAGTTGGGTTTTACCAATCTCTATGTGGTCGGGCACGATTCTACCGAGTACGTTTTTACCGAGCCTATATGCCCCGGCACAATATGATAATGATGATACCCACAGAGGTGTATGTTTTTAAAAGTATATATATATATATATATATATATACTTTTAAAAACATACACCTCTGTGGGTATCATCATTATCATATTGTGCCGGGGCATATAGGCTCGGTAAAAACGTACTCGGTAGAATCGTGCCCGACCACATAGAGATTGGTAAAACCCAACTGATCTGTGGTTGCACAATAGGTGTCGTACCGGGCCGACTATAGAGCGCTCGTTAGAGTAAAATAGATACATATATATAATGCATGTTGGACTCATGGACAACCTTTGTTGCTAGAAGTAGAATAGTTATGAAATAGCGTATCGTTCATTTTTATTTCACTTTAGATCATGCCAAAAGAAAGAAGAAAGTGCCATTAAAATACCTTTGTAATCTTCTCTCCAATCATCAACCAAGCTCGATATGATCTTCTTACATCTCCAATGAGTAAACCGACTTCGTCGTCATCACATAAGCATTATAACTCTCATATATAAAAACCAATATTTTATAAGAAAACGGGAAACCCCTCCCCTTTTTTTACTACATCCCATAAGTTACTAAAAGTCACCAAACAGCTCATACAACAATCAGTAGCTATATGGAACACAACCAGCACAATAACACGTCAAGCGATAAGCTCGGTTCATGTCTAATAAAACTATATTTTGAATCCTTTCCCTCTTATTTATATTCAAGAAAATTTTGAAAAAAAATGCACATTATACCCAGGTTATTCCATAAATTTTCCAGCCATAAAACACTACAAGAACACCTCCCAAACAGCCCAACAGTCAACAACATTATTAACAAGCATTTCGATCGATATCTCAGAAGTTCTAGCTTCAAAAACATAGCCGTAACTTGGATAAGCTTAGATACATGTAGAGGAAGAGGTTATTTACCTTTAAACAGATAGAAACTCCAATTTGAATTTACTTAACCATGAAATATCTTTCCCATGCAGTCACAAGAACAAGGAAGTGAAACTAGCAATCAATTCGAGTTTCTCAACACTAGAATCAATTTGGAAGACTTGAAATCACCTAGGTTTGATATAAAAAGCTTGGGAGAGTATTTTAAAGAAACCACTTTAAACAACTCCCCACACAATCTGGAATGACACCAAAATTAGCAACCACAAGAACAACAAGAAACTCACTAGCGCCACGAGATTCCCGACACTTGATTTGTGTTGGTTGCCCTTGGTTTGGGTCTTGGATCATAAGAGAACATTGAGAGAAAGTTATTAGGTATCTAGGATCTGAATAGTGAAAAATAATGTATTAAAATGGGCTTTAGGCATCACATATATATCAAGATATCTCAACCGCCTAAGTGGGTCCCATAGGGAGCTGCTTGCATAGTTTCGTGAAACGCAAATATCTCTCTACTCCGATGTCGTATCGACGAATGGTTTAATGTGTTCGAAAATAGACTCGTAGATCTTCAATTTTTTGGATCAGCCCGTAATTATTGTTATATTTAGAGAAAAGCTATACTACAGTTGACCTAATTTTCAGCACATTATTGAATGTAACTTGTGATAACCTTTTCCAACTTTTATTCCACAACTCGCTTCACTTTAAAAATAAACATAAGAATATCATACAATTATATTAACTCATAAAATAACCTCCTTATTATTTTAAGAACCCTAGTGTTACCCCAAAAGTACATATTATAATATTCCCAATTGGTCGACTTCCGACGAAACTTATTTTCTTCAATTCGTTTACCTTCTAACCCTTCCAACCATCTTGGTACTTGTTATTCATGATCTTAAATATTTGTAACCTCCAAGGATATACAATTAACAAACTTTACGTACTTTCAAGGATGATCTATTTTAAGCTTACATCAATTGACTTACGATGTACTCTTACATACGAAAACATTGGGTGTAACAGGGGTACCATCAGGTAATGATCAAGGCTTCAAATATTCTAAAGATGGCTTCCAAGTGTGAGTTTTGGTTAGACTAAGTGGCATTCTTGGTCCACGTGGTGTCCAGTGAAGGGATTAAGGTAGATCCAAAAAAGATTGAGGCACTTCAGAGTTGGCCCAGACCATTTACTGCTACTGGGATTTGGATTTTTCTTGGTTTGGCTGGGTATTATTGTGATGCTATATTATTGGCATTGGATGTGTGTTGATGCAGGAGGGTAGAGTTATTGCATATTCTTCGTGTTAGCTGAAGCCCAATATGAAGAACCACCCTGTACATGATTTGGAGTTGGAAACCATTGTTCACGGGCTCAAGATTTGGAGGCATTATATTTGAAGTGTGTCTTGTGAGGTGTTCATGGATCAAAGGAGTCTCCAACACCTATTCAAGCAAAAGGATATGAACTTGAAGAAATGAAAGTGGTTAGATCTACTAAAGGGCTATGATATCACCATTCTTTATCATCCAGGGAAGGCTAATGTGATGGATAATGCTTTTAGTAGGAAGGTTGAGAGCATGGGGAGCTTATATTCCAGTTGGGAAGAGACTATTAGGATTAGATGTTCATGCTTTGGCCAATCGATTTGCAAGGCTAGATATTTCGAAGCCTAGCAGGGTTCTTTCTTGTGTCGTATCACGGTCATCTTTGTTTGAGCGTCTCAAGGCGCGTCTGTATAATGATCCCCACTTGCTAGTCCTAAAGGACACGGTGAAACATAGTGATGCTATGGAGGTTACTATTGGCGATGATGGGTTATTGAGGCTACATACCTAGATTTGTGTTCCAAATGTGGATGGGTTGCGAGAGTTGATACTTGAGAAGGCCAATAGTCCGTGGTATTCCATTCATCCGGGTGTCGCAAAGATGTACCAGGACTTAAGAAAGCATTATTGGTGGTGGAGGATGAAGAATGATATTGATAAGTATGTTGCTCGATGTTTGGACTGTCAGTAGGTGGAATACGAGCACTAGAGACTAGGTGGTTTGATTCAGAGGATTGATATTCTAGAGTGGTAGCGGGAGCGTATCAGTATGGATTTTTTTGTTGGGATTCCATGGACCTTGAGGACATCTGATGCAGTGTGGGTCATTGTGATAGACTGACTAAGTTTCCATATGCCATTCCAGTCATGACTGACTATTCTTTAAAGCAGTTGACCCGGATTTATATTTGAGAGATTGTTCACCTCCATGTTGTGCCCTTGTCTTTTATCTCGAATCAAGGAACTCAGTTCACATCATATTTTTGGAGAACAATTTAGCAAGAGTTGGGCATACAAGTCAAGCTGAGTACATCATTTCATCCCTAGATGGATGGACATTCCGAGCGTACTATTCAGATATTGGAGGATATGTTACATGCATGTGTCGTAAATTTCAGAGGTTCATGGTATCAGTTTCTTCCATTAGCAGAGTTCACCTACAACAACAATTATCAGTTCAGTATCCAGATGGCTCTGTATGAGGCCTTATATGGGAGTCGATATTGTTCTCCAATTGGTTGGTTTGAGCTTTGGGAGGCTAGGTTTTTGGGCACTGATTTGGTAAGTGATGCCTTGGAGAAGGTGAAATTAGTTTAGGAGCGCCTTCGTACAGAAAAGTCCAGGAAAAAGTGTTATGCAGACAAGAAGGCCCGTGATGTTGCATATATGGTGTATGAGAAGGTTCTATTCAGAGTTTCGCCTATAAAGGGTGTGATGAGGTTCAGTAAGAAAGGAAAGTTGAGCCCTAGGTATATTGGACCTTTTCAGGTGCTTGAGAGAGTTGGAGAGGTGTCCTGGAGACTTGCCTTGCCACCTAGTCTATCGGGAGTTCACCCAGTATTTCATGTTTCTATGATTCGAAAGTATTATCGAAATCCGTCACATGTTTTGGATTTTAGCATGATGTACTTGAAAGAGGATTTGACTTATGATGTGGAATTGGTGACATTTTGGATCGGCAGGTTCGAAAGTGGAGGTCAAAGAATATAGCATTGTTGAATGTTCATTGGAGAGGTCAGTCAGTTGAGGAGGATACTTGGGAGATCGATCAGAAGATGCGGAGAAGATATCCTTAACTTTTTAACACTCCAGATATGATTCTAGACCCGCTCAAGGATGAATGTTTCTTTTGAGTATGTAACGACCCAGCCGGTCGTTTTGAGTATTTTATCCTCATTTTTCGTATTTGATGATTTTTATATGTATAATTATGGTTACGTGACTTTCCGGAGTGGTTGATTTGGTTTCGATAAAGTTTTGGATTAAATTGGGACACTTAGTCCCTTGGTTGAAGGCTTAAGTTGTAAGAGTTGACTGTGGTTTGACTTTTGTGTAAATAAATCCGTAATGGTTCCAATAGCTCCATATGGTAATTTTGAATTTGGGCATACGTTTGGATTTAGATTTAGAGGTTCGTAGGTTGATTCGATGCTTTTTGGAAAAAGTTGGTTAGTTGAAGGTTTGGAAGATTCATAGGTTTGATCGGGAGTTTACTTTAATGATATCGGGCTAGGATTGTAGTTCTGGGAGTTTAAATAGGTCTGTTGTGTCATTTGGAACTTGTATGCATAATTTGAGGTCATTTTGGGTTAATTTGATATGGTTCGGCATGGGAATTAGAATTTCAAAGTTCATTATTCATTAGGCTTGAATTTAGGTGTGATTCATGGTTCCGATGTTGTTTGGTGTGATTTGAGGCCTCGAGTAGGTCCTGTTATGTTTTGGGATTGATTAGTGCATTTGGAAGGGGTCCCAAGGGCCTCGAGTGAGTTTCAGATAGGGTTCATATTATTTGTGGCTTTTGGGATTATCAGTTCTAGTGCTTTCGCACTTGTGACTTATGGACCGCAGGTGCGTTCTCACAAAAGAGGACATGGGTCCGCATACGCGATGTTAGGTGGAGTCTTGATGATGCGAAATTATTTCTACATCTACGAGTCTGCAAATATGGACAAGCGGGTGTAGAAGCGGACTTTGGCTGGAGCTGGGTGTTTCGCATCTGCGAGGTAATTTCCCCAAATTAGGCTCCGTAGATGCGGCACCATAGGTGCGGTGAATTGGACAGCAAATGCGGAATCGCTGGGCCGAATATTAATATCGACGGTTTGGTCATTTTCTCATTTTTGGAGTTATGGAACTCGGTTTTAGGCGATTTTTGGAGACTTTTCACTACAATTGAAGAGGTAAGTGAAGTTTATTTAATTTAGATGATAGATATTGATTACCCATGGATTATTACACCTGGTTTACGAATATTTATGGTGAAATTTGAGGATTTTTTGCTTTTGTTATAGAGAGTGAAAATTGATGAATTTATGGTCGATTTGAGGTTGGATTTGGAGTGAAAAACATATATTTTTGGACTCAAATTGGATTGAGTGTTAGGATTGGTGAGTTTTGTCGGGTTGCAGGTTGTGGGCCAGGGGTTGACGTTTTGGGTTGACTTTGGGTAATTGATTCAAGATCATAGCTTTACCATTTGGAATTGTTTCTGATGGCTTTTATTGATGATATTAAGTTATTTTGACTAGATTCGAGTCGCTCAAAGTCCAATTCATGTGGGAAGGGCTTTTTGGAGTATTGATTTCCGCATTTTGGGGTAAGTAACATATCTAAACACAATATTAAGGGTATTTATCCCTAAACTATGATATATGAGATGTGTTGGGGGGTGACACACATTCTAGGTGGCTGGCGTGTGTGCATGCATGGGGTATCCATGATCCGGGTGGACTTTAGACTATTACGGGACTATTCTTTCTATCATGTCCCGTTATATCCATTTTTATCTACTTGTATGGTCATTTGATCCATGATTCATGTTAGAAATCATTCCTAAGTTATGTGCTTATTTGTTTGAGACATAATAGGGCTATTTTTTAGTGTTTTGAGTTGTTTTCCTTAATTATAGTCATATCCTCGTCATAATTATTCATCTGCATGTTATATCTAAGTCTTTGTACATTATTTGTTTCTCATATCACATAGAACCATGTTGTGAGATATATTTGGATCAGGTTGCACGCAGCATGATATTTGGATCGGATTACACGTTGCAACTAATTCATATTTGGATTGGGTTACACGCCACAATAGTTATATTGATTATTGATTACTTCTTGAATCTGCCCCTCTGGAGTCTTAAATTATAGTGAACGCAGGAACATCGATATATACGTGCTTTGTTGAGGGGTATATATACCAGGCACCAGTACAGTGTTGAGTGTGGTTGTGTGTGATGGTGAGGGGCATTGTGCCAGGCACTGTGAGCGTGTTGAGTGTGGTTATACTTGATGTTTTCATAGTGATGATTATGACTTGACATGTATGTTTGGAATATAGGCATAAAGATGTATTCTTCCTCATGGTAGTTGGTAAATGAAATATCTTATCTGTGTCAGGCTTCGACTGTTATATTTGGGAAGAATGTCTAAATTTATTGTAATTGTGAACGAGTTGAACATGATATCTTTGAGTTATTCACTCTTACTACTTTCATCATATCTTGAGTTATGATTATTGATGTTGGACACTGACTTTTCTTCCGAGCTCATCACTTTTTTCTACCTAAGGTTAGATTTGTTAAATTATTGAGTACATGAGATCGGTTATACTCATACTACACTATGCACTTCATGTGCATATCCAAGTACATCTGTTTGAGGTGATTGCTAGAGTTCGCACCGATACCAGCTTGCGGAGACTATGAGGTAGCTGTTATGTCATTCACAGACCTTAGAGTTCTCTTTAATTTGTTTCTGCTATTACAATTTTGTTGTTCAGACAGTTGTATTGAGGATTTAGCCTTGTATTTTAACATTCAGTAGTGTTTCATGTACTCGTTGACGCTAGATCTTGGGGGATAATTTTGGTTGTGTTATCGTAATTTTTCTCAGATATTTCATGACATTTCCGTTGTTGAGAGTTATAAATTTCTATTTATTAAGTTTATTGTTATTGTGAAACAGTTCGCTTGCCTAGAAAGTAGTATTAGGCGCCATCACGGCTCCAGTGGGAGTTTGGGTCGTGACACTTCATGCTTTGATTTTGGAAATATTGTGGTGTACATGTATATTCATGAAATGTACATGTTGGATAAATGAGTATCTTATGACTTATAAACCTCGCCACTACTTTACCGATGAATGTCTTGAAACTTACTGAGTACACGGGGTAGGTAATTCTCATACTACGCTAATGCACCTTGCGTGCAGATCTTGGAGTTGAGCTGATGTAGATGACGAAGGCTGCCACTGAAGAAGCACCTGCGTTCCAGATATATGCTACCATTTGTTCTTTTGTAATTTAGGATTTTCACTTCTGCTTGTGTATATTAAAATAAATATTTTATTCATTCCAGCATTGTAAATCTAAATCTTAGTGGCTCATGACTTTTAATTCTTGGAATAATTGTATGGATTTTCAACTATCTTATTTATTATTTACTGATAATATTTCATTCTAGTTATGTTATGGTCACGACCCAAAATTCATTAAAGGTCGTGATGGCACCGGAAACCGCTGTCAGGCAAGCCAACACTAAATACTTAGTTTAGGTCTTATTTTAATATTGTTGAAATCCTAAATTTTTCCTTCAATTAAATAGTAGAAGATGGAAATTTCAGAGTAAATCGTAATGTTTTTAACAATTTCATTTTTGAAAAAAATCATAATCACCCCAAAACTCGGTGTCACAAGTGCATGAGCATCAACTAGGAATTTAAAATATAATACAACGTCTATTCGGAATACAAATTTCGACAGGAAAGAAAATATAAATACTCTGAAGGAGACCCTGCTGGCTGCAGGTCGTAATGTGGAATGCAGCTCATCTAAGTCCCCTCGTTAATTATGTCTCTACACCCACAAGGCCACTAATTATATATGTTCTTTTACAACAAAATGTGCAGCAAGTGTAGTATGAGTACGTAAATCAACGCGTACCCAGTAATTATCCAACCTAACCTTGAAGAATAGTGACGAGGGGTCGACTCCGACACTTACTATGGGCTATACATAAATACCAATGATATATTTAACCATGGATTATATAGGACGGATGTAAGCTCAATATCATGAAGCAAGTAATGGTTCTTTTACAAATGAGAAAATTCCAAATTTATCTTACATCATTTAACATTTTATAGCCCAGGCCAAAAAGGCAATATAAATTATTATGAATTCCAAAGCAACCAATTCAATCATGTGCAAGTCATGCTGAGGTCTTACGACCTGTTCCAACATATAAATATAAATTGTACATTGTTGAGGGTCGAACGACGCGAACCATAGATGCATCTTTTTAATTTGTAGAAGAGTTCGGCCTACTCCACGAAAGAAAAACACATTCAAAGAGTCAAATCAAGAATTCCTTAAGGAGCAATTATCCATGGAAATGTCAATTCTCATTTAACAGTCAAGAAACGAAGTTTAACCTTTTAAAAGTTCCTTTAGCAAGTTTGATATGATTTAAGTAATTTAAATTAACAATAAGGTTGCAACCATCGCAAGTATAGTATGCTTTGGGTCCTAGACTACCCGGACTTAAGCATAATAGTAGCTACGCATGGACTCACGTCACCTTGTGCGTACATAGCCCCCCCACAAATAATAGCACATATTAACTTAATTCGCCTAAGGGGTTAATTCTCTCTTACAAGGTTAGAAAAGAGACTTACGTCGCTTCGAAGTCCCATCACCGGCTCCCAAGCCTTTCTAATAACTCAAACCGATGCCCAACATTCCAAAACTAGTCAATAAACATGCAAATCCATAAATATACACTTTAATACTTATTATAATCCAATTGATAACAATTCCTAACTTCGCTTGAAAAGTCGATAAAATCACCCTCGGACCTACGTGCTCGGATTCTGAATTTTTTTGAAGATAAACTTTACCCAAAACACCACGAACTCAAATATATAATCTATTCCAAACTCGATGTGCAATTTCGTGGTCAAAATCGAAAAATACCAAATTCTAGGTTTTCTACCAAAAACCCCATAGTTTCTACAAATTTCCATGTTTAAATCCTTATACAAACCAGTATTTAACATATAATGAGTGGGAATCACTTACCTTGTGTTTCTTGATGAAAGTTTCCCCTTGAAGCTCTCAAAAATTGCTTCAACCAAGTGAAATATGGAAGAAAAATGGGCCAATTCCTGTTTATAACAATCCTCCTCTACCCAGCGACCCTTCGCATCGGCGGCTCCTTGGCCGCTCCTGCGCGTCCGCTTCTGCGGCAATTCTTCCGCACCTGCGGCTCTTGCCGCTTCTGCGGCTACTGCCCTCGCACCTGCACCATCGCATTTGCGCAACCCTTTCTTCTCCTGCGGTTCTCAGCAGCCTTGGTCCCTTCCACTTCTGCGAGCCATTCTCTGCACCTGCGGGCTCGAACCTGCGACCCTCTTCATGCATATGTGGTTACACTAGATGCTCAGCTGCTTCAGCTCTTCCTCATATTCCAAATTCGATCCAGAATCCACCCGAGGCCCGCAGGACCCTGTCCAATCACACCAATCAGTTCCAAAACATAACACGGACCTGCTCAAGGCCTCAAATCACATCAAACAATGCCGAAATAATGAATCATACCCTAATTCAAGCTTTATGAACTTTAGAACTTCAGACTTCTTCATTCGCTGCCAAAACCTATTAAATCATGTCTGATTGACCTCAAATTTTGCACACAAGTCCTATTTGACACTAAGGACCTACTTCAACTTCCGGAGTCGGAATCCGACCCCGATATCATAAAGTCCACTTCCGGTCAAACTTCTCAAAAACCTTAAAATTTCTAACTTTCGCCAAATGACCCCAAAAAGACCTACAGACCTCAAATCTATTTTTGGACGCGCTCCCAATACTAGAATCACTATACGGAGCTATTCTCAAACTCGGAATTCCAAACGAACATCGATAACATTGAAATGCACTTCAGCCCAGATTTGTAAAATTCTTTCAAAATGCCAACCTTCCACAATAGGCGCCGAAACACTCCCGGACAATCCAAAACCCGATCCGTACATACGCCCAAGGCCAAAATCATCATACGAACCTGTTGGAACCTTCAAATTTCGATTCCGAGGTTGTTTACCCAAAATCAACTGTTAGTTAAATTCTTCCAACTTAAAGCTTCCGAAATGAGAATTCTCTTTACAAATCCACGGTGACCTTCCTGAATTTCAATCCTGACCACGCATACTAGTCATAATACCCGAAGTGAAGATGCTCATGGCCTCAAACCGCTGAACAACGCATTAGAGCTCAAAATGCACAGTCGGATCGTTACATTCTCTCCAACTTAACACCTCGTGCACCTACCCATGATACCACAACCTAGTTGAGCACATTAGCTCGAGCAAATCTGAAGATTCTCCCTTTTGTTCAGTCAAGTTAGCCTTGGGGCCAAATTCCAACATCTGAAATTCTCTATCAAGTCTGTTCCCAACATACGAACACAGTATCAATCATTACACAAGGTCGCAATACATGATTGTATACTCTTACCGAATTCACACCATGCACTGCGTTATTCACATGACCATAATAACATCCTCTGACAAAAATAGTCAAAATCCCACAGATCTGATGCCCACAACACACCTCATGAATATAAGTCCCGTTTCCACTCCCGTAATACTTCCACGACATAAGATATGTGTAGAAACTCATAACCACTTGCCGAATCACAATTCATGGAGTTTCTCCTCCCGGCGAGAACCATTATCTCATTCTTCACTATATATTGATATTTACTCTTTAATGTGCCTAATATAAACCTGATCGCACTGATCCCAGGTCCAGTAACCTCGTCTCACCTAATACAAGCTACTCAGGCAATAAACTGTCTCGGACACTGCCAAAAGTCTCATATGATGCCACAATGTTCCAACCAGCTACAAACTCGAATGTGATACATAAGGAAACAAACTCTCGAAAGAATGGCTCAACCCACATAACTAATTTAAACAACCGAAAAGATGTTATGAACCTTCCTCAGAAAATGAGAAGCAAAAGACACAAGAATAGATATGGGAAACTGTACTCAACATCACACTTTTGCGGCATGCAACCCGATCCACCACATGGTACCGTTGCGACGTGCAACCAGATCCAACCATGTTACCTGTGGCGGCGTGCCACCCGATCCAAACAACATGCCTGTTGCGGCATGCCACCCGATCCACACATAATAATCTATAAGGAAATATTTACGGAGCTAAAATGCTCATACCTGGGACATAACCGAATATCAACCACAAGCACACGAAGTGCATAATGCAAATCCCGGGGAGACGGATAGCGCTATAAGCTACGAAACTCAAGCACAACTAAGGTGCAATAGGTGACATGCATCTTGAGATCCATCCTACTCTCACAACACCACCAATAACCCGGAATCTCAATACAAGTGCAAATAACCAAACTACCTCACAACCCACATGGCGCAATACAATATTGCATGAAATAGCCAACAACAAAATAACATCCAATGTTCGAATACTCCTCCATAAACAATGCCATGCTGGACTGAACACATCCATCCTGATACAAAGCCCACATTCACATTTACATCCATCCACGGAACTCAAGCCGATTTTGATCATACCGCATTGGGCCAATAATCTTCCAAGGATCCACAATAATCCATTTTTCCCATGACACACAAGGACAACAGTCCAATTCGGAACAAACTTCCATCGTCCACAACCAAATGAACCGAGCGCCCTTCAGGCATAAATTCTCACATTAGAGATAGTACCACAACCTCCATACTTGGTTTCAATGTTTATTCAAGTAAGTGACTACATGTCACACTTATATGATCTTTCTATGGGATACGTTCCCACAACCCTCCGCACCAGGTAACAAGTTTGCACATCCGTACCACTAGCCATACTAATGTTGTAAAGCAAATCAAGGATCCGCCAATGATAACACAAAGCCTCTTACACAGGACACTGATCTTAGGCGACGCTAAAGAAAATACCAACTTACTCTAATATTTGAATCCCTTCTTGCTCACCCAAACTCGTAATATTCTTGCCTACACCAAACCACAACCTTTATCCTCCACTTCCAACTCCCATGTTGTTCACTGCACTTAACATGCCAATATGCGAGATTACAAGAATTCCATCATAACTCCAGAACCACTAATAGGATGAACACTCCAGCATACAGAAACCATTCACTTAACTCATTTCAGGAGAACCATTTCAACATGTGATTGAATTCCCATAACTGCAGAAAATACAAACCTCGAGTAGTGGTGTAACCTACCAAAATTCTTTCAGGATCCATCTACACATAACATGCCATAATACTCGGATGCCTCCATACAGAATCAATTACGGCTGCTGTCAAGCCTCGCGCGTACCTCCACAAATCATATGTATAACTTAACAGGATAAAAGAACAGATCATTGCAACCATCACACCAATTCAACAATCGCTAATCGATCCAACTTCTTCTAATTTACTCAACTTCTTATAATTTACTCTGAACTTGACTTAGGAATATTAGTAGCTCCATTCAAACATAACAAACTCAAATTTGCACTCATCCTAAGTGACCTTATTGCACAAGACCACTTTATCTCTAAAACCACAAACAATCACATACCCTCCTTGTGCGACACTCACATCTTCAACTAGTACACTTATTCTGATAAATCCCTCCATAGATCCGAAGTTATCTTTCCCCATTTCTCCAATGCTACACCACAGACCGAACATAAAATGGAACACTCCAAGCCCTTCTCATAACCCACTGCTAAAGCTCGATATTTAACCACACTACAAACTCGAAATCCTTAGGTACCGCACTTTAACCCTTGAATATATTAGGACCATTTTTTAGGGTCACCCACTCTGGCTTGGTCCCAAATATAATCAACTCCAAGGCTCTGCTAGAAAATGAACACCCTCTCAAAGAAGCACCCGGCTGAATTACCTTCTTTGTAACTCACCTCTACGCGAAGCATAAATCCATAGTCTTCCCAAAGCCTGTACATGAATCGATAAGGCCAATTATATCACACATTCCTCAAATCCTTTGCTCAAGTTAGCATTGATGTTCTCTTTCCTTAGTCGTAATAACCCACCAATATAGTGATAAGGAAAAACCTCGCAAAGAGACAACTATGCAGTCCAATTATAGTGGTGGGGCTCTACCACTTAGCTTGAAACTACCATTACATAACCTTGGAACCTACTAATATTCCTTCTTCCTCACTGACATGACCTCGCGCAACCATCCCGCCAAATTCCTCAAAATCTCCGTGTTAACCATTTCATGAACGCTCTAAATCACTAGCGACATTCACATGTTCGACCTCTTACCGGATAGCCGGTATAATTCTTTGCAGAAGCTTTGTCAACACCACACAATCGTTATCCCGCTCATAGGAGGTATCCCACCTGTGGAAATTCCATGCCGACATCTTCCAACAATGTTGCACCAAGTATAATTACTGTGAAACCAATAAACCATCCCGAGCCCGTGCTCATTCACCAGATGTACAAGTCCGTCCGCTCCCCATTGACATCAACTAAAGGTGCGACGATGCATTCCGCTCCAAAGTCATGTTGCATCCTTATTCATATTAAGCAACTCCCTCTTGTCACATCCAATCATCCCCAATATAGTAGTCGATATTCCAAATTAGTCTGTTGACCTAGTCACTGTCCACCGAGAATCCCAAATCACTCTAAACGTTTCTCAAGGCATGTAGTCATCCTACCACAAAACCCATATGCTACTCTACCACTCTCCTACTTTGGTCAAACTCACTCCTTTAAGCAACTACTCGACTCCTATTTCTCACACTTGGCCTTCTAGAAGCTTATCCACCTCAAAACACCTCTGACATATCCTTCCTCATCCTTCGCTACCCAGTTGTTTCCTTAAGTAAAAATCCATCTCTATAGCACTTCAACCAATAGATCGCTACCAACTTTAAACCCCTTCGAAGATCATTTTCCTCGAGCTGTCAAAATTAGAAATACCCATTTAAATTCCAAAATTTCTACACTCCGCCATCTCTGACATTCACTTCTCCGGCACCATCTCACAGTACTCAGCCCCGATGGCAAATTGATGAAGACCATGACACCGGAGAACCTTAACGCGTTCAACAAGGACGGCGACACCATATCACAGTCAAAAACTCCACCATGCTCGAAATACCATGTCTTGTTACTCCATCAACCAAAACCTGAACATTTATAGTCTGATTGCCTTTCCTCCACGGGAAATAAAATACCGAATCTCTAAACAATGCACTGAGTAAACCTCCTTCCAAGTAATTCACTGTCTCGACGCATAGACAAGCATCCTACCATTACACAAACATTGTGCGATAGCAATGTGCAAATCGTTATAACAATCAGTGACAAATCTTAAAACCTTAGGTAATATTGATACTGAGCTGAAAAGACAGAACGACCTTCCACAAGGAGACAACAATAGCCCCAAACAAATACGCAGGGAGGAACATCCTACACCACTTCTGTAGTACTATTTAAATTCCTCGATTCCCAATTTATAACAAGCGTTTCACGCCGCATAAGATTGAATAGGAAGGAAATAAAGTCATAAGCCTCAAAGGAATCAAATCGCACGATGAGTAATCAAGAAGGGAAGTGCTCCTAACAGCCCTGTAGCCTCTCGATAAGTACAGACGTCTCTGTACCGATCCGCAAGACTCTACTAGACTTGCTCATGACTCGTGAGACCTGAATGAACCTAGTGCTCTAATACCATGTTGTTACGACCCAAAATATATTAAAGGTATTGAAGGCGCCGGACACCGCTTTCAGGCAAGACAACACTAAATACTTAGTTTAGGTCTTATTTTAATAATGTTGAAATCATAATTTTTTCCATCAATTAAATAGTAAAATATGGAAATTTCATAGTAAATCATAATGTTTTTAACAAGTTCAATATTGAACAACCCATAATCACCCCAAAACCCGGTGTCATAAGTGCATGAGAATCAACTACGAATTTAAAATATAATACAATGTCTGTTCGGAATACAAATTTGGACAGGAAAGAAAATATAAAGACTCTGAAGGAGACTTTGCTGGTCGCGGGTTATAATATGGAATGAAGCTCACCTAAGTCCCCGTGTTAGACATGCCTATGTTCCCACGAGGCCACTGATTACATATGTTCCTACACAACAAAATGTGTAGCAAGTGTAGTATGAGTATGTAAATCAACGCGTACCTAGTAATTATCCAGCCTAACCTCGAAGAAGTAGTGACGAGGGGCCGACTCTGACACTTACTATGGGCTATACATAAAACAGCAATGATATATTTAAGTATGGATTATATAGGACATATGTAAGCTCAATATCATGAAGTACGTAACGATTCTTTTACAAATGAGAAATTTCCAAATTTATCTTACATCATTTAACAATTTATAGCTCAGGCAAAAGAGGCCATATCAATTATAACGAATTTCAAGGCAACCAATTCAATCATGCGGAAGTCATCTCAAGGTCGTACGGCCCGTTCAAATATATATATATATATATATATAAGACAGAGACATGTGGGATCAGGAGAGAGAGTTATGAGAGAGAGGACATGTGGGGCTATGAGAGAGATGATAGGTGAGGCCAAGAGAAAAGACAGGGAGACGAGGAGGCCTCATAGGTAGGAGAGATCTACTGGTCCTTCTTTAATTTGGAGGCAAGGTACGACATGGTAGAGGCTTTGTGGGTCAGCCAGTCCAGTTTGCACTTCAGGCTTAGCATAGTGCTTCAAGTGCTCATGGGTCTCAGAGTACTCATACTGCACAGTTTCCAGAGCCACGTCTGCAAAATGGTTGCTTTGAGTGTGGAGATACTAGCCACATGGTGAGGTATTATCCCAGACTCCGGGCAGATGTGTCACAACAAGGTATTCAGGCGAGTAGGGGGCCCAAGAGTGGGAGGCCCGACCAGTTAATGTGTATCATATAATAAGCTATAGGCCGATGTGCCAGATGTTATCATACAGGTATGTTTTGATTTGTTACAGAGGGGCACCATTCGTATTTTGTTTCGGTTCTGCTTATCGGGGAGAGTTCCCTTATTTGTTGTTTCAGTTATGGGTGAGTTTCATGATTTGCACACTATTTACATGTTTTACCCTGTTGGGAGGTTCTATGAGTGGTAGCTCGTGTCTATCATTATTTTTATCCATCATTGAGAGTGGTGAGATTAGAAGTGAGTCCCCGTTGTTCGTTATGGTAGGTTTTGGTGTGATTCCTGAGTATTCTTGGTTACAGTTTGTGATTTGGTACTCTACCGGGGTGAAAGTTCAGTAAGTGTTGTGATTTTGTTGGCGGGTTAGTGGAAGATTTCGATTAGTATGATATATAGTTGACCTGTGATTTAGAGTTGAGCGTGAGACCCTCACGGTTTCATGAGATTTGATATGTTTGAGTCGGGCTATGTGTCGCGGTAAAGAGTTATACCAGGATGAGATCCTTATGATTATTCATGTACTTTGATTTTCCTATTTAAATTGATTCGTAGTATGTTACTGATAGAGGGTTGTGCCTATCGGGATTGTTTGTATTTCCCTTGTGTGTTTCTTTTTTAATATCCAGTCATTTTCGTTATGTGTTTCTTGAGTTTTAGCTTGCGGGGTGTGTGCTCGGTGGTGTTAGTTATGACTTCTTGATTTTGGTGTGTAGTTATGAGGTATTTGTGGTTTTTGCATCATCTTCAGTGTTGTGGAGATTGGAAATGGGTTCTTACCGGATATGAGGCTAAATGTCGGGGTTGATTTTGCTTACAGGCAGTTATTGTGGCCCTATGTGTGGTGTGTTGTGTTGTGTGGTCGTACCTTGTGGGGGTAGGCATGAGTTGTTGCAGCTGGTTGAGGTTGATACCGGGTATGGATTTAGAATCGAGTCTTTTGGAAATGAATGGAAGGTGAGAATTTTTACTCTAACTTTTATCGGTGTTGGTAGAAAGGCTAAATTACAGTTGGAATGGTGTTTTCACGATTATGTGGATTGGGGTTACGTGAGATCACCCACGGGTGTATGTTGGAGGTGTGCATTCAGTGATTTGAAAACTTCGAGGTGATCTTGGAACGTTCGAGGACGAAGGTTTGATTTAAGAGGGGGAGAATGTAATGACACGGTCGGTCATTTTGAGAATTTAGGCTCCATTCGGTGGAATTTGATCTTGAGCAGCTTCGTATGGTGATTTTGGACTTAGGCGTGCATCTGAATTTGGTTTTGGAGGTCCGTCGGGTATTTTGAAGCATTTCGGCGAAAGTTGAAGTTTGGAAAGTGGAGAGGTTGGCTAAAAGTTGACTTTGGTGATATCGGGGTTAGAATGCGATTCTGAGAGTTAGAATGGCTCCATTATGTTATTTGGGTCTTGTCTGCAAAATTTGACGTCGTTCGGGGTTGGTTTGATAGGTTTCTGCATGAATTTTAGAACTTGGAAGATTTGATGTCAGTCATGGTGCGATTTGTATTATCGGCGTTGTTCGATGTGATTTAAGACCTCAAGCGAGTCTGTGATAGGTTATAGAACTTGTTTGTGGCTTTAGACGGGGCCTTGGGGGCCTCGGGCGTGTTCCAGGTGGGCTACGGGTCAAATTATCCTATTTTTGAACTGTTGTTCTGTTTTTCTAGTGTTCTTCTTCGCGATCACAAAGCTCCTTCCGCGTACACGAAGTGTCTTTGCTGACCACCCAAAATCTTTCTTCGTGTTTCAATAGTCCTGTTCGCGATCACGTACGTCTTCTTCTGCCTTCCTCGCGTTCGCACATAATTGCTCAAGTTTGCATAGCTCAGCTGGTGATAACTCCCTTCCCCTTTCGCAATCGAATGCACATTCACGCGGTCGCGTAGTGCAGTACTGACCCTAATACTTTTCCCACTTCGCGATTGCGCTATTTCTCCAGCGATCGCATAATTCATTTAGGCACCTGCTATTTTCCTTCTTCTCGATCGCACTAATTGTGCCACAATCGTGATGTTCAAATACCTGGGCAGAATATAAGTTTTACAAATGAGGGTTAGGCCATTTTTATAATATTTTGACTTGTAGAGCTCGGTTTTGAGCGATTCTTTGTCGGATATTCAAGCAAATCTATTGGGTTAGTGTTCTTCACCTATCATTTAATATATTCCATGATTTTATCTTCATTTTTATCATTTAATTTGTGTTTTGAGTTGAGGAAAATGTTGGTTTTTTAAGAAAGTTTTCGAAATGAAAAAATAGTGATTTGAGGGACAAAATGGTATCGGAATTTGATAATTTTAGTATGGTTGAACTCGTATCGGAATGGGTGTCCGGGTTTTTGTGAAATTTTTCTGGTTTCGAGGTGTGGGCCCGGGGGTCGATTTTTACATTTTTCTAAAGATTGAGACTTTATGATCCGGAATAGTTTCTCATGAGTTTTATTTGTGCTTTGAAGTTTTATTTGTTAGATTTGAGTCGTCCAGAAGTCATTTCACCGAGGAGTACATTTTAGAGTATCAGTTTGTCTTCATTGAGGTAAGTATCTTGCCTAACCTTGTGTGGGAGATTTCCCCTTAGGATTTGTAGTCCTCTATGTTGATTATAGTCCGTGTAAGCAAGGTGACGAGTGCGTGCTTGAACTTATTTGTGGTGAGATGGCCTTTTAGGGTTCTTAGGTCCTTGTATTCACTGAGTATGAAGTTGTTCTTGATATTATTGAGTTCCTATTTACTAGTTTCACCTCTAAATGCTTAAACTAGAATTAATTGCCTTAGGATTCACTCTTATTGCCTCTTTGATTCTTATGTGACTTAATTGAAGATTTTACCTCTTCTATGGTCATGCTATATTTTCATAACTGCTCTCTTTATTTGATATTATTAACTCATCCTATAATCGTTTAGCCTTAATTGAGGTTATGATTGTCTTTCCGCCGCATATCCTTAATTGAATTGTTGAATATCATTCATAAGTGCTCAACCTTAAAAGAAGTTTAGATGTCCTATATCTTAGTTGACTAGTCTTTATTTGGAATTATTTGACTCGTGTTAGCTTCCTTGTTATTGAATTTTATATTGTGGTAGCGTTGCTACGTATTAGTTTTCCCTTGTTGAGTTATTGTTATTATGCCTAGTATCCTTATTGTGGTTATTCCTTATGTACTAGTTTTATCTTTTCTTGTGATCGTAGATTCTTGAGTTGATTTATTTACCGTACTTTGTATTATTGTCCTTCTTGTTGTTGAACTTGTTGTGGTGATGCACAAGGTTTTCGCCGTGCGGTTGTGGTTATTGTGATGCACAAGGTTTCTGCCATGCGGTTGTTGATATGGGGATTGCACGAGGATTCCGTTGTGTTGTGGTTANATGTGGAGAGACAAGGTGGGAACATGATTATGCACGTGTGGCGAGACAAGGCGGGCATTTACTTCACTATTGCACACGTGGAGAGATAAGGTGGGCTGTGCCTGATTGATTTCTGATGACTTGTTTGTCCTGGGGGCATTCTTGTTGTTGATAATTGTGTAGTAGTACACCTATGTGAACTTTATTTTGTGAAAGTTTTGAGGAAATATTTTGTATGTGGTTTGTTTTTTTATGCTTACTAGTTGGTTTGAAATTATGTTACGACACTTGCACAAGCATACACGTAGTTATTCTTATTGGCTAAGAGATTTTCTGGATATCATTGAATATAGATACCCTTGTTGTATTTTCCTTCTATGTGAGGATGGCTCTATAGGCACGCGAGTCGTCAGTACGGTTATTAGGTGCTATGAGGGAACAAGATTCCAAGTGTTAGGGTTCAAGTATTGAGACCCGTAAGTTATGATTTTTCCAAGGTTCGGTACCCCGTGGAGTTGACTAAAACCCGATGGAAAAGAGGTTGTAATTGCTGAGTTATTACCTGTACTTGTTTTATATATGATTATGGATTTAGGTTGTGCTCCATTCACCTTTGTGTGTCATTTTTATGGTATTCCGTTGATAGTTGTTGTTTCCTTTCTGTCACGATCCCAAATCCTAACCGGCCGTGATGGCACCTATCATGGAACTAGACTAGCCAACCATTTCAGACTATCAATATAAATATCAAAATTTCCCCAAATTTTAGCAGATTTTAAAATAGCAGAATGAGATGAAACAAATATACACTTCTCGAAATTCGGCCAAATTTGAGCCCCGGGCCCACGTCTCGGAATTCAATAAAATTTACATCACTAGAATCCTCATCCACCCATGATTCTATACATACCAAAAACTCCACAATCGGACCATAACTGCCCTCTCAATTCACCAAAAGAATTTCCAATCTTTCTCCCCATTTTTCCCAACTTTTTCCACTTTAATTCTTCAAATTACAAGCCTAATCCGAATCAAACAAGCTCCACCCACATGCAACAATGGAAGAATAACCAAAATTCGCGGAGGCACTCTTTTATACTGTTGTGCTCAGTTAATCCGCACATGTGGACCTTTCCTCGCACCTGCGGTCCCAGGTGTGTACTTGCGAAAACGCACTAAAAGTCCAATTCTCGCACCTACGGTCCCTTTTCCGCACCTGCGGCTTCGTAGATGCGGCCAACTCTTCGCACGTGCGGACTCCTCCTGACTAGCCTCTTTTCGCACCTGCGCATGGACCTTCACACCTGCGGTGTCGCACCTGCGGCTGCCCATCCGCAGGTGGGGCCACACCAGCAGCTTAACACCAGAAGTTATTTGCTGCAAATTTCCTAAGTTCAAACATCGGCCAACACTTCCAAAATCAATCCTGAGCCACTCGGGGCCCCAACCAAACATACCAACACACCCCATAGCATCATCCAAACTTAGTCGAGCCTTTGAAACACCAAAAACAACACGAAAACACCAAAATTACATCAAATTAAAACCTATGAGCTTTGAAACTTCTAATTTCGCCAATGATGTCGAAACCAACCAAAACATATCCGATTGACCTGAAAATTTTAACACATATCCAAAACGACATTATGAACTAGATCCAACTGTCTGGATTCCATTCCGACCCCTATAGCCTATTTTCCACTACCGGCCGAAAATCACCAAAAACTAACTTTCGCCAATTCAAGCCTAAATCTACACTGGGCATCAAAACATCATTCCGAACACACTCCTAAGTCCCAAATCACCTAGCGAAGCTATCTGAGCCATAAAATCCGAATTCCGAGGTCGTTTACCAATAAGTCAACTCTCAGTTTGACTTTTCAACTATTATGCTACTTTAAGAGGCTAAGTGCCTTTGTTCTCACCACGACAACTCTGAACCCAAACAATCCGACCCAACACAACATAAACAGGCTAAGCAATATATGATAAAGCAGAAATGGGGGAAACGGGGCTAATCTCACGAAACGACCGGCCGGGTCGTTACACTTTCTTATTGCAATGACTGTATTGTTAGCCATATTGCGTAGTCTTTATGTATATATCATATTATGTTGTTCCTATACTTATACTTGTTCAGTTTATTAGACCAGTAGGTGTCTTGACTGTTCCTTGTCACTACTCCACCGAGGTTGGTCATGATACTTACTGGGCACCGCTATTGTGTGCTCATATTGCACCTTTGCATATTTTTGTGCAGATCCAGGTATTTTGTTTGTTAGTAGCTGTGCGGGCCGCTGCTATGTAGACTCAAGGTAAACTTGATGCTGCGTCCGCAGGCTTCAGATTCACCTTCTAGTTTTCATTTTGCACTGTTTATCCTTATTTCTGGACAATTTTATTTAGAATTTCCTACAAACACTGTGTAGAGCTTATGACTTGTAATACCGGTTTTGGAAAATTTTAAATTGTATAGAGAGTTTCATTTCAGAAATTATTAGATATTATTTTATTATTGTTTTTGTTATTATGTAAATGTTAGGCTTATCTAATCCTTAAGACTAGGTGTCATCACGATACCCAACGAAGGAGAATTCGGGTCGTGACAATCTTATAATTATCTATATTAAAAAACTGAATATATAAAAAAATAACTACTCATTCAAGTTGGGGTGTAGTTTCAAGCTGGAGTTTTAATGTTATTTTAAAATTAAAACACGAAAAATAAGAAAAAACTAAATTAGCTATAATAAAAATGAAAAAATAAATAATAAAAACAAAACTACCTATTCAAGTTGGGGAATAGTTCCAGGTTGGAATTTTAAAATTATTTTAATATAAAAAAAATGAAAATAAAGAAATAAAAAATTGCCAATTCAAATTGGGGAGTGGTTTCAATTTGAAGTTTTAAAATTATTTTGAAATGAAAAAATAGAAATAAAGAAACAAAAAATTTCAAATTTAAATTGGGGAGTAGTTTCTTCTAATATAGTTGTCATATATATATATATATATATATATATATATACAAAAAAAGAGAGAAGTAAATAATTATATTATGCCAAGTGGTATAACCATAAGATGCCAAGTATATATTTTTAGGACAAAACTCAAACAAAGTTGGGGTTTTAAAATTATTTTTAAAAAAAAAGAAATTAAAAAAATAAAAAATAGTCTGTTCAAATTTTGAAATAGTTTCAATTTGAAGTTTTAAGAAAAAATAAATTACCTTTTGAAGTAAAAAATCTATATATAATAAAAGGAAAGGCAAAAACACATTATTAAGACAAGTGGCATAACCACAAAAGGCCAAGTGGCATTATAAAGACAAAATAAACTACCTTTTTTAATTTTGAATTAATTGTTTACTTTATTTGAATTAATAAAATGTAGATATCTAGCTATATTAAAAAATGAAAATATTAAAAAAGTAAACTACTCATTCAAATTGGAAAGTAGTTTCAAGTTGGAGTTTTAAAGTTATTTTAAAATTAAAAAATGACAAATAAGAAAAAATTAAATTAGCTACAATAAAAAAAATAAAAATATTAGGAATGATAAAAAAAACTACCTATTCAAGTTAGGGAACAGTTTCAAGTTAGAATTTTAAAATTATTATAATATATAAAATGAAAATAAGGAAATAAAAAATTGCCAATTCAAATTAGGGTGTGGTTTCAATTTGGAGTTTTAAAATTATTTTAAAATAAAAAATAGAAATAAAGAAAAATAATTGCCACTTTAAATTGGGGAAAGTTTCTGTCACGACCCAATTTCCAACTCAGGTCGTGATGGCGCCCAACACCGGAGTCGGGCAAGCCAACATCAGTTTGCTAGCGAGATTCCTTTACTTATTTAACTATATAAGTACTTGTTAAATTTAGATTTAGAAATCACTTAAAAAACGGTCAAGTGAACGCAACTTGGTTAAATGAACTCAAAATATCGTTGCCATCATATGTGGTGTAGCAAAAATATTAGAAAATCAACTACGTGTGCCAAGACCTAGTGTCACAAGTCCACATGCGACTAGTGGAATATACAAAGTAGACAAAATAAATATACAACTGTCTGAAAGGAGTAGACAGAAATATCAAAAGAAGTAGCAGAAACTCCAGAGTGATGCTGAGGAACGCCAGAGAGAGCAGCTCACCGTGTAGTCTAATCCAGGCAGTACTCTCACGATCGCGCACCGGTATGATAACCAGATGCACCAGCCTCAGAACCTGTATAATTAAGTACAGAAGCGTAGCATGAGTTCATATAAACAAATATGTACCCAGTGAGTATCTCGTCTAAACTCGAAGAAGTAGTTATGAGAGGTAGACGTATTACTCACTAGGGTCATTAGCAATAATGTAATTAAACAGGTTTAATCAGGATTAGAAATTATGGAAATCAAGTAGACATGGAATATCAAGTATATGAACTACCACCTACCGCAAGTGCCAAATAACAACATTTATAAAAGTCCAAAGTCCCCTACCACATAGAACAATTCATTTGACAATATTAATAAAACTCTCAGTCAAATACATAGCATATAGTATGCCGAGGCGTACGGCCGAAGCGACGTGAAAATTAAATGTGCACTGTCGAAGGGTCGAATGGCTCGAACCATAGATGCATCTATTACCCAACTCGCGAATCGATTATGCAACGCAGTTGAAATAATATAAGGCTACCCCGCTAATGAATCATACATGCGACATGGGTGCTCGTATACATACACAAAATTATCAGGAAATTCAGGAAATATAGGATTTGAGTCTTCTATGTTTATTGTAGTCCGTGTACGCAAGGTGACGAGTGCGTGCTCGGACTTATTTGCGGAAAGTTGGCCTTTTAGGGTTCTTAGATCCTTATATTCACTGTGTATGAAGTTTTTCTTGATACACTTGAGTTCATATTTGCTAGTTTCACCTCTACATGATTTAATTAGAGTTAGTTGCTTTAGGATTCACTCTTATTGTCTATCTGACTCATATTTGACTTAACTGAAGATTTTACCTCTTCTATCGTCATGCTATCTTTTCATAACTTCTTGTCTTAAATTGAAATTATTATTATCTCATCCTATAATTATTTAGTCTTAATGGAGTTATGGTTATCCTTTGCTGCTTATCCTTAATTGAATTGTTGAATATCCTTCGTAATTGCTCAACCTAAAAAGGAGTATAGATAACAAATATTTTAGTTGACTTGCCTTTATTTGAAACTAATTGACTTGTGTTGGCTTCCTTATTGTTGACTTGAATATTGTGGAGTCGTTGCTACATTTTATCTTTCCCTTGTTAAGATGTTCTCTTTATGCCTAGCATTCTTTATTGTGATTTTTCCTTGTGAATGAGTTCTACCATTTCTTTGTGATTTAAAGTTCTTGAGTTGACTTACTCGTCGTACCTTGTATTATTGTCAGTGTTGTTGTTGTACTTATTGTGGTGATGTATGAGGTTTCTGTCCTGTTGTAACTATTATCTCTGTTGGTTGCACTGTATATTTACTTTGGGACAACGGAAAGGTATTTCGGGAGATCCCCCTGTACTGCATATTTACTTTGGGACTACAGAGCGGTATTCCGGGTGATCCCCCCTGTACTGCACATTTACTTTGGGACTACGAAACGGTATTCTGGGAGATGTCCCTGTACTGCATATTTACTTTGGGAATATGGAACAGTATCTGGGAGATCCCCATATACTGTATATTTACTTTGGGACTACGGAACGGTATTCCAGGAGATCCCCCTATATTGCATATTTACTTTGGGATTACAAAATGGTATTCCGAGAGATCCTCCCATTTTGCATATTTACTTTGGACTACGAAACAGTATTCTGGGAGATCCCCCTGTTCCGCAAACATTTTACGTGCTGACTGTTCTTTTCCTTATGCTTCCTAGCTAGTATGAGCTATGTTAGTAAACTTGCACAAGCATACACGTGGCTAAGAACCTTTATCGGATAAGAGGTTTTCTTGATATCGTGAAGTATAGATGCACACCCTTGTTTACTCGCCTTCTATGTGAGAATGGCTTTATTCGGCAAGTGAGTTATCACCATGATTATGAGGTGTGATGAAGGCCCATGATGCCAAGTGTTAGGGTTCAGGTATTGAGACTGTGAGTTGTAATTTATCCGAGGTTCGGTACTTCGTGAAGTTGTCGTAGTTTCCGAGTTATTATTTGACCCTGCTGTATTAGTGATTTCGGATTTAAGTTGTGTTTCCGCTCACCCTTCTGTGTTATTATTATGGTATTCAGCTAGTACTTCTTGTTTTCCTTTCTTATTGTACTTACTCTATTGTTAGTCATATTGCGTAGTTTCCATGTAGAAATCATGCACTGTTGTTCCTATACTTATGCTTGTTCAGTTTATTAGACCAGTGGGTGTCTTGACTAGTCCTCATCACTATTTCACCGAGGTTAGTCTTGATACTTACTGGGCACCGCTGTGGTGTGCTCATACTACACTTCTGCATATTTTTGTGCAGATCCAGGTATTGACCGTTAGTAGCTGTGTGGATTCTTGTTGAGGATACTCAAGGTAAACATGTCGCCGTGTTCGCAAGCTTTAGAGGCACCTCAAAATAAAATAAGAGTAGTTTGAGGTCTCCCTGAAGTCTGCATCAGAGTAGCAGACTGCGGGAGAAAGGCAAATCATTGCAGTGAAGAACTCTCAGCCTCATCATCATCAGTATCATCAGCATCATCACCAGCAACACTCGACATGAAGGAGTACTCTTTGCTATCATCATCTTCCTCAACGGGTATCTTCCTTTTCGACTCCCCCATTTGAAGATGGCCTTGATGCCTCTCCATATATTTATCATAAACTTGACCTTCTTCTTATTTATCGCTTTCTCCTTTTGGAAGTCTGACTGAAGATCTATATGTGCTAACAGAAGCTTCTAACTTCTGATGAGACTCTGCCTTCTTTTTCTCTGAGTCTAGGTAGGTCTTCATGTCTTCCCTGGTAAAGTACTCGGGCCTAGGATGGGGGTGTGAGGGTCCACTAGGGAGCTGTGACACTAAGTCATGAATAACGTTGAGCTGCGAGTTCAACATCCCGAATGGTCCCTCAGGCAATGCTGCCTGTGAGGATGACTCTAGTCTGACAACAGTGGTGACTTTCCTTTTATTACTCTTTACTGCACTACCCTCACTTGTTACTCTCAATTAATGAAAGGGTTTGTCGGCTGGTAACCAATGATCGGTGATACGCACCACAACATCTGCTCACCTGCACATCTCTGTAATAAGTGCAGGAAATATCAACCCTAGGCTATCGTCTAGCAAATACTCTCCCAGCTCCCGTAGGATATAGTGGTCGACATTCACATGAATGGCGTCTAGTATGCAAGCAATGATCAAGGCTCTAGTGTATGAGACATCTGAAATATTTCCACAGGGTGATACTCTATTGCAGATAATGTAGAGCCACATTTTGGATTCAGTTGTGAAGTCGACGAACTTCAAACCCTTTCTCTTGTTGGCCCATTTTACTTTTATGTTTGCGGGATAGAGTTTGGAAACAAGACATTCTCCGTTGTTGCAGTTATCCTTTTCTCGCACGGCTCAAGTGGATGGTCAGGATGCCCTAGAATGTCATTAATCTATTCAGTCCCAAACCTCACTGTTTTGACCCTTATGGTGAGTTGTGGGTCGGCAAAATTTGTACGCTTATGTTTAGCGTAAAACTCACGAACCTACTCCTCATTAGCTTTGCACGGAGTAGGAATGAAGCACGACCAACCAGAGGTTTGTAGATGGCCATAGAATTCTTGAGCAGCTCGGCCAATTTATCCTCGCCAATCCTTTTTTCAAGCAAGATCTTTTTGTGAGAAGGTTTCCATAATACCAGCAATGACAGTCAGCATACATGAAGCATGAATTATCAAATTTTTCCACAACAGCCTCCTCCTCAATTTCATGATCAAGCAGAGCATTTTCCTTCATGTTCGAGTCCATTTTCTTCTCAAAGTACCTTCAAAAAATCAAAACAATATTAGTCGGGCATTAGAATCATGTTAAGCAATTCAAGAAAATTCAATTAGGCCAAAGAATCAAGTCGAATGGGCCCCGAAAGCTCTAGTTGCAAAGCTACTAGAATTTTCAAATCTGCGCAGTTTCTGCACATACAAAAAAACAGTTGCAGGTGCGGTCCCGCTTCTGCATGTTTTATTTCACTACTGCGGACATGCCCATCTTACCTAAAAACGCACCTGTAGAAAGGGCCTCTTAGGTGCGGCCTTTTTTATGCTTCTGTGGTGTTCATCAGGGGTTTCATAAACCTAGAAATTTTTTACTCTTTCACTTCTTAAACATGATTTTAGCACATAATTTGTACTCACGAATTCTAAATTAGTGCAATACATGAATCTACAACTCTATTAAAAAAGATTTTATGGTACTTAGCAACAAAGTTGTTTTCGGGCAATTTGTCGAACATATGACAAGCAACGAGAAGGTGTGCTTCTTTAAACAAGTTGGTTACTCATATTTCCCCTAAAATTGTTTTCAATAACAACGGCACACATATGCACACTCTCAACCAATCTCCCTCACTCCTAAAACTAACTTTAATAATAAAAAAATATGGGAAAACGGGATTGTAGGAAAAACAGCAATGGAAATGAAGAAGAAGAAAAACATAAAAGTAGAAGAGAGAATTGAGAATGATACATGTGTGGTTTTTTGTGTGAGAAATCAAGTGTGAACAATGGTGAATAGCGATAGCGTGAGAGATGAGAGGGAGTTTTGAGATTTGGGGAAAACTTAGAGTCTCACCTGACTGATGAAGGGTTTTATAATTTACCCGTTCGACCGCTTCTGGGTAAGTGATAGCGCTCCTATGTGAGAACTTTTGAGGCTGGCAAACCGCTTCTGCAATTATTCTGCATCAGCGCTTCAGTTGGCGCTTCTACGAGGCCGCATCTGCAAGTAAAGTTCCACAAATGCGGTTATGCTAGATGACTGATGCATAACTGGCAGCCATTATTTTTGTTCAGCCCAACACTCGAAACTCCTCAATTCAACTCAAAAAATTCTAAAACTTTTAATATTAGTCAAATATCACATTGTAAACTATTCTAAAAAATAAAATTCCAAAAACGACCGAACAATTTTGAAAATGAGGGGCTATCTCCCACCAAGCGCCGCATTTAACGTCGTGGCACGTCGCGAATAAACTTTTCCACTTTCTCGCCACTAGGAAGATATGAATTGGGCACCTAACTTGGAATCAAGCTTGTGACCACAAGCGGGGGGGGGGGGGTAAGTAAAAGATCAAGCCAACATTAATTTCTTCATTTTGCATTTCTTGGTTTTCATGTGAGGAATGTCATTCTGCCTCCTTGTACCTTCAAACTGTAAAATGTATGGCCTTTGTCTTTCCTCCTCGCTCTCCCCATTGACTCTTGTAGTTCAATTCCCATATCACAACACAA
This sequence comes from Nicotiana knightiana, assembly GCA_005239525.1. NCBI lineage: Eukaryota > Viridiplantae > Streptophyta > Magnoliopsida > Solanales > Solanaceae > Nicotiana > Nicotiana knightiana. Next base: position 74,518 of record ML379166.1, on the reverse strand, counting down.
TTCTATTGTTGAGAAATTCTTGGAATATGACATCAAGTCTCCAAAGTGCAATTCTTTCTGGATTTTGACATCCTCTTGGTCCCCCGAACTAGAGTCATTTTCAACCATATCCTCAAATTTTTTAGTTGACTCTAATTCCATATTTTACTTGGCATCACTAACACTCATGGAGTCGGTTGGTAGATGTTCAATTCTTAATTCCTCAAAATAAAGCTCACTTTCTTCCTCGAAGTCGAACTCTTCTTGTCCTCTTTCCACACTCTCAAGTTGGTGGGCATAGTGAGCCTCAACCAATATTTTCATTTGATCTTCCAAAGTGTGGATATTCTCATCATTTTGTGTCAAGACTTGTTTCAAGTCCTCGAGCGCAAAGTTGTTCTTCCCCTCATTTTCAAGAATGGCCTCCATCATGAGCATCATTTTCTCATTTTGAGCGTTTGAGAGTTCTTCTCGATTTTGATCAAGTGCCAAAGAAGGATTTTCGGCTTCAACCTCTAAGAAGGGTTCTTGTCCATCATTCACATCCGAGGCGTTTTGGATCTCTAGATTTTCAAGCATTTCTCCCATTTGTGAGGCAACATTTCAAGCTCCAAGTCATTTTGGAGACTATTTTCCAAAATCTCCTCCAAGGAACTTTGCTCTGTGTTTCCTCCTTCAAGTAGGCATTCTAACATGAGCTTGAACTCTCCATTTTTACCATTCTCAACTTCTTCCATTTGCATATCCCTTTACTTGTCATCACAAGAAGTAGAATCATCATAGAGGGGGTTTGGGGAAGGGAAGGACAAATAAGCACAATTATCCTAACACACTTATCATAAATACTCCACTCATGGGTTTGAGATTGTGCGCGCAATACGTCCCCGGGAGAATTTTAAAAATTTTGCCAAGAGTGTAGTCCTCCACAATAAGGACAGGGGTCATCAAAGTATGAGTAACTACCATCCGACCAATTTTCATTATATGATGCCATTTTTCAAAAACTAAGAAAACCAATAAGAAGATAAACAAAGATAAGAAAATAATTACACAAATATTCACAAGTTTGGACCAAAGCACTTACACTTACTTCTCAAACAACCTAAATACGCCAAATTGTTCCCTAGAAACGGCGCCAATTTTGATGACGTCCAAATCCACTACTAAAAAGTAAATGGAGACGGTCGCATGCAATATAATTTACCTAACTATGAGCCGGGGTTGAATCCCACAGAGAACAATATGTAGGCGATTAGGCGTGTAAGAGAATTATCACTTATTGTGCTAAGCCAAACACTTAGAATGAGAAAATATTTATAACTAATTACGAAAATATAAACTAAATAGTTTTGAGAAAATATTTATAATTAATTGCAAAAATATAAACTAACCTAAAAAGCAAGTAAAATAATCAATGCCTACAAGTATAGATTCACGAGGAATTACACTCAAGTAATGATCTAATGTATTTCACGATTTTACAAATATGAGCGAGTTTATGTTAATTATCCTCGGGTAATAATTCTATATTAGCTTCTTCCAAGTACTAACAAGACTTCCTAATCGAATTATCTCTAAAAACATTAAGAGATTAAGCACACCCGAATATGGCTACAAGTAGTTCAATCCTATCCCTAGGTAGAATCTATAAAGTGAGGGTTAGAGCCTCAAGTTCTTGTTAATTAATCTTTCCCAACCCCAAATTATCTTTCCCAAAATTAATTTGAAGTTAATGGGCGAGTCATAGGGTTAGCTAATCCATTTGGAAACATTAAAGAACAAGAATAATTAAAGAAATAATAACTCACTTCATAATAAATAAAAATTGTTCAATAATAAGCACAACAAGATATTTAATCCACACTTTAAATATAAATATTTCCATAAATAATATTCAAGTGTTGGAAAAACTATTACACACTTAAATATTCAATACTACGCAATGAAATGAAGAAATGAGCATAAATGAGTAAGAAATTCTCAACCAAAAGTGTCAAATCTTCAAGACCCAAGTGTGTGCAAGAACCCTAGCTTCCAAAAATTGTATTCTCTAGTCAAGAGACTGAATATAAGCCAAAGATATGTTTCCAATTAGATAGGTCGTGTATTTGTGGGTTTGGAATTGAGAAAATGTGAAATGCCAACCCAGTCCTCAGTTGAAGCCCGTGGACAGCATCTACAGAAAAATCATCGCAGGTGCGGCTCCGCAAAAACGGACTTCCTTTCACAGATGCGCAAACTCTGGGAAACTGCCTACTCCGCATATGCGGATATGTCACCACAGCAGCGGCTCCGTAGATGCAGATTTTCAATCGCAGATGCGACGCTTGTGTGGAATTTCCTTCTCCGCAGATGCAGACCATACAGTCTCACAAGTGACTCTGGAGGCGCGTATTACTTACCACAGATGCGGTCCCAGTGAAGTGTAGCCCATCTCCACATATGTGGGCTTTCCTCTCGCAGATGCCATATCGCATACGCGAACAATGTTCCACAGATGCAGAATCACTGAAGGATTTTGCACTTTTTTGTACTATTTTTGCTCAATTCCACTTCGAATTCAACTCTCTTCATGGCATCATTTACCTGAAATCTAGCAATACACACCATAAACAACCTCATATGATAATTAAAGGATGCAAAATCTAAAGAAAAGAGACTGAAATAAATGGTAAAATCACAACTCATTAGTGACCTTAGGGGGGTGGATCTATATCCACACAATGTACGGAAAAGAAGACCTCGTTCCATATCAATCTCAATATCACCAAAACACCATGACAGACACCTTACCAATCATCTCAACATATTCAAATATGTTATAATTATAGGAATCTGAAATAATATTTCACCTTCAAGGATGCATATGCTCACAAATAATCAATAAGGTGCACAAAAACATAATAAATAAAGGTGAATATGTGTGCTCGAGATATAAATCATGACTACGTCTAAATAAGGCATATAAACAATTTCACGAATAGCCCATCATGGCCAATTAAGAAGTAGTAATCCAAAAAACATGGTTACTGTTGATGCCCAATTTTGCCCTCATATTTTTCAAATAGATATATATACTTTCCAAATAGCATATTTGCATAATTATTTAGTTAACTTATACAAGCATTTTCTATAATTTTTCATAATTTTTAGAGCTTTAAATTAATTTTCTTATACTTAAAGTATATATAAATATCAAGTAATTATCCTTCAAATTATTTTGTGAATAATTAGTCACCTAAATAATTAATTTTCACTTATAATATATGTTTCAAACATTTTATTTCATTCCATATAATTACATTAGTATTTTTTAAGCTGTTTATCTAATTTTAAAATAATGGGCTATATTCATACATAAAGGTTCTTTATTCTATGTCAAAAGAACAAATTTATGTTTTATTATTTTAAGCATTTTAGTGCATAAATAATATTTTCATTTATTAAGCATTTTTTATAAATTATTTTGATAAATTTTGGGGTATTTAATTAATAGCCCAATTTCTTACCTATTTTTAGGACCCAATACTACCCAGACCTTAGCCCAATCTACCCAGACCTTAGCCTATTTACCCCAAACCTAAAATATTCCAAGCCCAACACTAGTAACCCACTACTCATAAAAGATTAATTAACCTGCCCCAGTTTTTTTAAAATCTTGGCCGTTGATCTCTATGATCAATGGCCCAAAATCAACCGACCCCTTTTAATTACCTAACCCCTAACCCTAATTCTCATTTCCCCTTTTCCCGTCGTCTTCACACCCCCTCTCACCTTTCTTCTTCTCTAATTAAACCCTACCCGTCATAACCTTTAATCCTCTTCGATTCCGACTCAAACATGGAATCAATCCATGATCTACTTACCTATTTCGTGATGCTATGTCATTACACTCACGTTTATGGTATCACTTAGTTCTTGCCTTATTTTTGGCAAGAACTACTTCTCAAGCACGGGCCGATTAACTTCAATTCTGTGAAGATCTAGACGATCTTTCGTCTCTATACATGTTATATTGAACGAATCTTGCATTTTTAGTTCGATTTAAGTCGGCAGTACTAACTAGGGTTTGAGATTTTCCTTTATTCTTTACTGATTTTCGATTCCCTTTCTTGTGTTTGGCTGATATTTTCCTTATTTTTGTTTAACCCACTATGTTTTCCTATTTTCTATTTTTATTTTCCTTAAAACTGGCTCTAATTGATTTTCGTATGCTATATTTTCCTTATTCTCCGCTCAACCTATTGTATTCCCTTATTTTAAGTGTTATTTGATTCTCGCGTGTTATTTTTCCTTATTCTCTGTTTAATTTGCTGAACTTCCTATTCTATATACTATTTTTCCTAAATTTGATTCTAATTGATTATGGCATATTTTCTTTATTCTGTGTTTAATTTTACCATGTTTCCCTATTTTATTTGTTGAATTTTCTACTATATAAACCTCTCCTCTAAAAACCACTCAGACTTTTTTGAATCTCCTAATCCCTGCTATTTTATTCACTACTCTCCTTTCTCACTCACTCACTCACTCACTCACTGTTGCACTAGAACACACCCTAAAATTATTAAATTCGAGGCCGGCTGAAAGCCAAGGCCATTCTCGAGGCTCTGGTGAACTCTGAAACATCGGGGACCTGGGGTTTTTGCTATTACACTCTTCACTCTTTTGATTCTACTACTGGTTAGTGCTTAAACCCTTGCAATGTTTAATTTCTTTCTTTCTTTCTTTCTGCATATGTATTTGAACTTGCATGAGCATGATTCAACTATGATAATATCCAACACTTTGATGTCATTCTGTGTTAATTACACGCATGGGGATAGTCTAATGTTGTGTTATGCTAACAGTATGATTCACACTCTATGACTTCTTGTCTTTTGAAATAGATTTTGTACCATTTAGCACCTTATCATGTTTAGTTCTGAATTTCAACAAGAGCCCATTTTTTATATGAGCCTGACTACTGTGATTGTATGCTGTTAAGTAACCAC